>JAHDVE020007877.1:0-219505 GCA_022606495.2 Halesus radiatus | reverse complement strand
TTTTAATTTTAAATTTAATCTTAAACTTAAATATAAATTAAAAATTTCACTTTTGTTTTTATTTATGTTTTTTTTTTTGTTTGTTTATTTATTTTTTCTTTATTTATTTATTAGAAACACAAAACATAATGGCATCTATGATATTTTGTAAATTTAAATTTTGCATTCTGAAAAAAAAAAAAAAAATTATTTTAATTTGAATAAAAAGCATCATACATAATATATCGTAATCGGCGTGTAAACATCTCTAAAAATGTGTTTCAACATGTGTGGTTCACACAATAAAGTTTATGGATTATTTAGTTACAAATAACAATGTTTATTTACCTCACTGAAACTCGATGCGTGTAAAAACACGATAGTGCAATAACGACATTGTTTGTTTGCACGATGGCCTAAACAAACGAAGATGTTGAAAGCAAAATAATGTTAAAAAAAAGATTGAAAGATTTTTCTTGTTTTAAATTTAATTTTATATTTGAATTTTATTTATGAAGATGAAAAAATCATCACCTATGGCTTTTTGCATTGAGATTTTAAATGCATTTATGGAGTTTGAAAAAATATCAATGTTGTGATGTTTACTTATTTCGTAGTTCAATCTTCACGTTTTTGGTACAAAGTTATGATATCCCGTATTATTCAGGTGTATGTCTGTACAGAATAAATCAAAATTTCTTGTACATCTGGGTCTAACGAATAGTGTGATCTTACTCACTAAGTTACTATCGACTAGATTATTAACAATTTTGTAAAACATAGTCAAATCAATTAATTTTCTTCTGTTGTGAAGGCTCTCAAATTCGAAATGATTAAGTCTCTTCTGATAGCCTTTTAGTAGATGGTAAACTTCCAATCGATATGACAAACAATTTAAATAAATGTTAAACAAATAAGAATATTAAATTACCGCGAAAATCAGGTGAGTCGATCGGGTGGGGTGGAGTTGTAAATTTCATGTTTTTTGGAATTATTCCACTGCCGTCAACTTACTGTTTTAATTTAAGCATTATTACTTACTAACTTAGCTTAGCTTGGTCGGATTCTTTTTAGAATAAAATAATATGCGATTTCACTATAGTTACCATAGATACACCTCATTTCCTTTAAACCATATTGGTATTGCCATTTAACCCTTCGTGGCCGGTGCTGTAAACTGATATGACATGTATCTAATTATTTAAATATCTCTGCAAATATACTAAATACAGAGTTCATATTTTAAGTGTTCCTCAGCAATACATTTATGTATTGGATAAAATAATTAAAATATATAAGTATTTATGGAATGAACAGAAAAAAAAAAGTTTTGTCGATAAATCAGAAAAAAAAGTTAATATATGCGCTGATAACTTGCCGAGTGGTGTGATAGTGAGTGAGAAGTATACGGGGTTTCGCTCACCGTGCCACCATGCGCGGTTGTCGGTATTAGCCGGCGGTCTGCCGGTTGTAATTAACGTATCATGCGTTTTATGCGTGGCCGATGTTTTTCTTTCATTTTCAGCACGCATACACAATACATGTATATTTTATTTATTTATAAAATACATGATATTTAATTACGGCGTTTACATAGACTACATACATTAGATCACCATACTAGGCGGCTGCCTGTTTCATGGTGACCAATCGAGTATAATTACTTTGTATGAAGTCTAGTAGTGTAAACACAGAATATAAACATGCTGAAAATTGGAAAAAATATAATCGAAACTAGAAGATAGAAAGGAGAAAAAGACATGCAAAATAATTAGATTATAAAAATATACATAACTTTTTTTTAAACACAATTAAAAAAAAAAAAAAAAAAACTAACGGGTTTCGCTTATCTCAAGCTATGATTATAGGTATGATCTTTATTTATTTATTTTTAATTTATCTTTATAAAACATAACACACAAGTGATTGATCGATGTCTATCTTACTGGAAAATTCCTGTGTTGAGACAGCATAGCTAATTTTCAATTAGATGGTTGGCGAATTCAGAAAAAAAATTATTTGATTCTAATATTGATATTACGTGTTGTTTTACCGACATAAGCCGAGCAGTTATTACTATTTAATTTATATGTGCCTCAGTGGCTTAGTTGGCCGTCTCTATCTTTTGAATTAATTACAAATTTACCTATTTTTTTATTTGTTTTAAAAACCGGTTTACTTCAGATTAAAGGTTTTTTACGCTATAGGAAGAAAAATTATTGACATATAGAAAATTCAAAATAAGATGGTCACATTACTAACATTTCAGCGAATAAAACTACAATTTACCTAATTTAACGACGTCAGTTGTAGAAATGGTCCACCAAAAACGGTGGACCACTTTACTTCTCTTATTGAAAATACGGCAAAACATTCATAACAACCTGCTGTGTTTGACTTTTTAATAATTTGTTCCTCGAAGAATTCATTTTTAATTCAGTGTTACAAGTTTAGAAATAAGTGGAACGATCCTGGGCAGGTACTAAGCACATAGTGATGTTTATATCAATATTATCATATTATTTTCACTGCAAATGAGTGTCATTAATGTTAAATTTCTACTTCATCGCCCGCGAGTTTTATAACTAAAGACGTTCTTACACGATACCCTTTTTCATCCAGATTGCACGTGAGTTGTAATTCCATGGAAAAAGACAATCCACATGAAAACTGGACGAAAAAAAGTATTGTGTAAGAGCGTCTTAAGGAGCGGAAAAAATAAGAAAAATGCGCATTTAAATACACTAAAACTTGACAAAAATATGCAAAATATTAGATTCGCTTAAATAATTAAGATTTACATTGTTTTTTCATTTAATGATTTTCATGTTAGGAATTGTTTTATGTAATAAGTTTTGGCGTAGGTTATTTCAATAGAAGGAAACAACATTCATTACATTTTTAAAAGTAGTTTTGAAAAATACCCACCGTACAGAACAGTAAAAAACAATATTAAAACCCTGTATGTAAATTATGCATAACAAACAAAAAAAAAACACAGTTAACAACTGAGAATTTTGCGAAGTTTTCCAAGGGGAAAATGCAGTATATAATAAACATGTGTTTAAAAAATCTAAAAACTTCTCTCAACATCTGCTGATGTAAAAGGAGCATATTTGAGTTTTATAAACAAAAAGTTTCTTAATCAGGCACATTTACGTTACTTTCAAAGTCACCAACAAAAATGTTTGTCATTACTTATAAAAATTGAAAACCTGTACTATTTTCTATCACTGAGTAAAATTTGTTTAGAACAGCCAACCCGATTACTCCACAGACTTTTTTGCAATCCAAATTAAATCTATTCATCAGAAGAGGAATTTACTTTATAAACTTAATGGTGTTGTAGACACGAAACAACAATTTGTTTGGAATATTGTGGGTTTACATAGTCCGGATAATGACAAATTTGTAATTGGGGCGAGAGAAAAAGATCTATTATAAATACTTTATATTTATTCATATTTTCATACATCTACGTTGCGTGTTTGCACACAATATATAATTAATGCCTAAAAACAAATAATTTTTTAAAAACAAATATAATCACAGTTTTTTGTTTAAAACTAACTAGCTGTTCTTCTCGATGTTGCCACATCACATATATTTTTTTAGAATTTACGATCCGGAATTCATCACGGAATTGATGTTTAAAATGTTGTTATTTTTTAAAGTATTGTTGATGTTTTTATAATGTTGATATTTTTGTAATATTGATATTTTTATAATATTGGTACTTTTATAATTTTGATATTTTTTATGATATTGACATTTTTATAATATTATTTAAATCGGTCTTATAAAATTGGACTCTAGTATCTCAATAACAAAACTGTAATACTTTTTCCATTCTTTTTTATTTTAAATTTTTTTTCAACTTATGTACATTGGATCACAACATGCATGCGCCTAAATATAATAATTATGCCCTACATTTGTATGATGATTGTAATTTATTGTTATATTATATTATATTGTTGAAATAAACTCCTGCTGACAAGCTACTTGCAGTGGCTTAGCGGGTATAAGTTCCCACTGTATATAATGAATATTATACAATAAAAAAAAAGTTTCAATGTTAGCGAACTCCAAGAAATTTGCAACTGGACGAAGTATTTATTTAACTGTTACTCTCAATGGGTATCAACTATCAACACTATTTTACTAATGAAAATTCTCGAAATATGTGTATTATCTACAAATTTAAAAGGAAAAAAAAAAAATTATTATCAATTATGTACACTATTCGTAGGTTTCGACGACGGTATTAAATGCGGGTTACATCAAAACCACCTCAACCTCGGATAGGACACTGAAGGTGACCACTTAATAGTTATTTTATAAGCCATTCTATATTACTACTTCGTTAAAACATTTAATTGATTATTTTACGGAACACAAAAAAATCAAGTCATAGAATGGCACACAAAAGGTAGTATTAGGTACCTAGTCTATTTTTCCTGTTTTCCATCGAAATTCACCCATTTCGCAGAAAATAACTGATTTATATTGCGATCCAAGAATGTTTTGAAGTCATGACGTGTATTCTCACGTAGAGACAAGCGCAGGAGTTCAGTAGAGTTGGAGCCTTCCGGTTATATTCTTGCGACAAATGTGGCACATGTCGAGTTTGGTGGAGCATCCCATGCATACACTATGACCACACTGGAAGGCAAGCCTTTTAGGGGCCTCAAGACAGATGGGGCAGATGGTCTGCTCCTCATATTCTTTCAACTTTGTTTCCAGCTCTTGGCAGCGTTCAATACTCGCGGAGAGGGGGGTTGTGGGGGAGTTCACCACCGATTCTAACCCTGAAAGTAAACAAAAATGAATGAATATTGACGCCCACTAAACTTTATAATATACAATATTCTATTATGTAAACGTATGAAACATAGATTTACAGAATGCTCCATGGTATAAAACACAAAATCAATTGGCGTTAATAGCCGGCGTCATTGTAAGACGCGCATTGTATTGTTGGCCTTAGGCTGTCATCTTTGCTGATACAAAAGGAAAGAAACCAAACAAGGTTTACACCAACTTGACTCAGTGTTAAGTGCTAAATGCCCCAGTGTATAAGTTATAATAAATAGTGATATATAATAGTATCCGATAGTATATAAGATTTAATTGGTTAATTTGTATACTTAAATGTACAATTAATTATAATAAAATATATAAAACTTTTGTTTTTTGTAATGTGTTATACATTTATTATGTATATAGAAGAAATGGATCATTAATTTAATAGTTATCTCTTATCAGTATTATCCACTCTCCAGTCCTCCGAACCCGGTATCTGCGTGTAAAAAAATATTGGATCATCCAAAATAGTTCTACAAAGTGTAGATAATTCGCAAACGTCCAATGCCAATCATCAACCATACCTGGATCCCGACTGGTAGATGCTTCAGACGAATCCCTATTAAGTTCAGTTTTTCCCAGTGTTAGTATCAGCTCTTCAACCTGAAAATTTACTTGTTTTATTATTTCGTCTTGCAATCCTGCCATATAATGTGAAGGCAATATAATTGACACTTATGCTAATGATGTCACATTTTTCAAACGCGTCCTCAAAGAAAACGACTGGGCATTAGAAATGTATTAAAAAAAAAAATAGTAAAATGTCGCCTGTCAATATAAAAATTATTCCAAAAGTGCTTGATAGCTGTCGTAAAGTAAAACTACAACCAACGATAATATGCCTCATGTTCCTTCGATATTACATCTCTTCTGACTTTGTCTCAACTCCGCTTACTTGAACAAAATTATAAATATACATTCGCCCTATCCTTCCCCGCCCTTTTAATATATGACCAAGTACGAGGCGAATATAATAAGGAAATAAACTCTACCTAACTAAACGAACATTATGAAAACCAACCTTTTCCTGGCCAAACAGAGCTTCCATATTTCTTTGGTGGCGCTCCATGGAAGCAAGTAATTCACCCGGAACTGGACATTGGGCTAAACGATGTGAAAAAAAAAATACATGAGCCATACATATAGGTATTATATTTAATTAAATCACAGAGGTCGGGTAATCTCGCACAGAGCTTCGAGAAAGATTTATTGATATACTTTACTATCTGAAGTACCCGGCGCGGGCGTTACCCGAGGTTATGAATGGTTTGGAATAAAGAGTAACGTGTGATATTTTTGTATTTTGGAAAGCAGTCGCCCAAATGCATACTTGGCTTGTTAGGACACGTGTCAGCACTGGTTTCCCGTCTGCCTCCTTTTTCTGCCCTTTTCGAGCAGACCACACAGTCCCTCTTGGGACCATTTCTCAAAATATGAAGTTTTCCATCTAGTCTAGTCTCTGATGGAGTGGAAGTAAATGATCTACTTGGGAGCTTTTTGTACTCACCCACTAATTGATCCACTAAAATTTTTAAAAATTTCAAAAGACTCTTCAAAGGTTTTTCGTTGCTATTTTTTTATAGATTTATACAGAATGTATGAGTTAATGGAACATCCATCCCCAAAATAGAGTTTACGCCACCATTTCAGTGATTTTCTTAAGAAGCAATACGACGATGATAATACTCAGCACGATCAGCTCGATCAGCCCCACCCATGGATTTAGTATAATCGATGATAATGTTTGGTTTATCCTTAATGAGGACGCCACCAGCCTTGGTCATCCTTCTAATGGAAGTGGATAGTGCGTTTGAAGAGGTCCTCAGAATTGTTACGACCCTTTTGTTCTTCCACGCAAGGAGAATTTTTCTGCGTTTTTTGACCGCAATAACTTTTCGTGGTGTGAATTTTGGCCTTTTGATTTCATTTGCTATCCCTTTTCTATTCGTCATAATTGTTCCTGTTAGATGACATGTTAATTCCAATAGTTCATCTGCGAGTGGAAAGCTAGTATAGTATCTATCAGTGAACATGTGATAGCCTTGTGCATTGGGAATCATCTGTAAAAATTTTTGATACAGATGTAGCGGAATCCTTGTGCTTACTGGTAGGTCTGGCCGGACTAGTTGTTGTGCGGTGAGGCTTCCGTAATAAGGAAGAATGTTATAGACATACCCTGTTTCCGAATCTGCAAAAACGTACATTCTAATTCTCCATTTTCTTGGCTTATTTGGATTATACGTGATGAAACAGATCTTTCCTTTGAATTTCACAACCGACTCGTCAACACAAATGTTTTGTTTGGAATAAAATACTTCGAAAACTTCTCATTAATATATTCCAAAAAAAATGCTTGTCTTTTGAATCCTGCTTCTTAAATTGCTGGTATCTGGATTGTTTGTTTTCAGGTGAAGTATCCAAAATATTTGGTTGAACCTCGACCTTGTAAATACTTCAGAAAAGAAAGGGATCCTGCTATTGCGTCTGGTAGTTCAATATTCTTGAATATTTGCTAGAGGCACTGTTCCCATATTCATAACGACTCCAATGAATGCCCAAATTTAATCTATTTCAATATCACGCCAATTCTGCCAAATGGAATTTGGAGGTAATCCCTTTGATTGTTATTTTGTTCTGGCGTTTCGAAAGGGAAGTCTTATTTCATTTCTTCTTGTAGAGTCCTTAAGTCTGTGTTGATGTTTATCAATTTTTCTCAAGAATTCAGAATTTTGTTGGCCGTTAAACATTTTAAAGAGAAAAACTATTACATTTAAGTGTATAATTTGCTTAAAAGACAGTATGTTTAGATCCCTTAGCATTTTTCAAACTTTGGTTTAATTGTTTCATCTTCGCATGGCTTTGTTTTGCAAAAATGTTTTCTAAAATCCTCCTCTTTATGAAGAAAAAAAAAAAAAAAACAATAATAATTAAAAAAAAAGAATCCTTACGGGTTTATTATCAGCTGCACCTTGTTTTTTTTTTATTAAATGCCTTGAGGCATAGAGACCTAGCTCCAATATTCAATTTCAATATTCATTAGTTTCCCGCTTTTACTACTAGTTTCCGGACACTGTTTATAACAAATTTGTGATATAAGTGCACTTTTTTGGTTTCCAAGGGGTGCATGAAACAGAGAAAAAAATGATTGTGGTTGAAGGCTATGCGACTTTGAGCCAACCAAAAATTCGTTTCTAACCAATAACTCGTTTCTATGCTCAAATCATTTTGAAAAATGTTTCGTCAATGTTGAAAATCAATTGAAGGATAAGATAATGCCCACAAAACTATAAAGGTAATTGTTAATTCATTAATGGAGTAAAATAAAAATTTTAATTATGAAAAATTATATATTCACTTTTGGAAATTGATTATTATTTCCAACATGATATTTACTACAGTTTACTGGACTTATCAGGAAAAAAACTCGTTATTGTCCAACCATATATATTTCACGAAGGAATGGGTTATTAAAACTAAGGAATAATAATTTTTGCCCTCAAATATCCATAAAATGTCAAGCCAAAGAATAATTCATATTGGCAAAAATGGAAACGGTACGGCATCGCATTGGCAGCCATTTTAGGTCTTAATGGTCGCACTTTTCTATACACGGGCGGTCCGGTGGTTAAAATGTGATCATATTTTGATGCTTTATTGAGAGATTCTTATGATGTTCGTCATTTATGCCCATTGCATATATTATGTTGGTGTCTGAGCATTTGATAAGAGGCGTACAAGTGCAAGTAAAGATTATCACCCCATCCACCAGTTTGGTTCATGTAAATTGTAGATCAAAGGGTGGTTGTTTCCCTCACAAAATACCTAATAATAATCAAATCCTCAATTACAAAAGTCCAATGGAATGGACTGCGAAGACCCAAGTCAAGAAATAGTGTCTTTTCTCTTTAGGCGTTAATTTTTGTCCTGTTTGTGGCATATAATTTGAATTAGCTGGGTGTTGAAGAATGCGTCTTTTCTTTCAGAATGGGTATATAGTTTCCTGTAGCAATTAAAAATAATTTACTTCTTTTTCGGTCGATAATACCTAGTTGTGATGAGTTTTCAACACCAGTTATCACAATTGCCGGAGTCGTTCTAAGTTTTACGAATACTTAAATGAACATTTCGACCGCGCAGTGCAAAAGCACCATAAATAAAAAAATTGTTGTTTTGAAAAAATTAAAGATTTTGGAATTGAAAAAATATGTATAATTTGTAAAGAATGCTAAAGAAACTTAACTCTAAATTATTGTGGATTTTAAGCAGTTATGGTGTTTTTACACAACAATGAAGTGAAACAAACGGATATTACTGCATTTAAATAAATATTTTTTAAAAGATTCTTCAGCTTACGGCTCGTTTGCATTATATGATCGCTTTGTCCTAGCATGAAAATGCTTCGGATCCGAACTTATGATAATACAAAGGTGGTTCGAATCTCCGGATAAAGGCACGCGGCCACATTCGTTTGTGAATGATGGCCCAACAACATAGCACGATCATGAATGCGTTTGTACTCGTAACTCCCGCTGGTGTTAGCTTTTTATATTAGTGATTTACAAATGCAATTTCTTCAAGCAATCAGTGCTTCCATTATTGATGGCTGTTTTTATTTTATTTCTAACACTTCATTGCGGTGGGCACTAGGAAGTGATCAGCTTTACCGTATCAGCTTTTTGGGCAAGTTCATCAAAAATTGGTTCCTCGCAAATGGCAAGGATAGCACGAACGGTACGTGGGAGCCTGTCGAGCCACAATACCTTTAGTGTGCCTTCAGACTGTTAATCATTAGCTCCTTCATTCGACAGAGGAGTTTGGCAGGTTTCTAATCCAACAAGTCCAGGTCCCCTAGGAGATGTTGAATCTGTCGGGCCTTTGTACTTATTCTTCGCAAACCTGTTTTCTTTGGGCGGGTCGCTAAGCAGGTCCCTAACTTGATATGACGGAACTCCTCTCTACCTAGTTTGGAAATATGTATCAAGATTGGTTAGAATTCTTTGTTAGTGTGTGTTGCTAGAGTGTTTGGGTGCAGCCGATGTTACACCCCCTATACAATGTTCAAATTAGTCCTTGAAATTATAGATAATTCACCCATCTCATACCTAGATCCCGAGTGGTTGATGCCTCAGACGAATCCTCAATAAGACCAGCATCTTCCCGTGTTAGTTTCAGCACAGCCTGAAAAAGAAAATTGATTATTTTCTAAGTCCTATCACGTAATGTGTAAGGAATAATAATATATTGATAGTCTAGCTTAGTAAAATGGGAATAGCCTATTTGAAGACGTTAATAATCAAAGACACTTTTGTCGCATTTCAATATCCAAAGCAATTCAAAAGTGCTTCACAGCCGTTTTAGTCCACTCTCTGACGGTCCGGTAGGGAATCGACATAAACCTAATGCGTGATACCAATAGGGCATTGCCATACATTTCATTCGGTGCTAGCTCACGACTCGAGGGGTAAGCGGGAGTAGCGCGACGTACTTTTGTTATACCACAAGCGGGACAACAATTCAGTAGATTCTCGGTAAACACGCAAACAGCTGTTTTAGGCCACTCTTTGACGGTCCGGTAGGGAATCGACATAAACCTCATGCGTGATACCGATAGGGCACTGCGCCATACATTTCAATGGGCGCTAGCTCACGACTCGGGGGGTAAGCGGGAGCAGCGCGACGTACTTCTGTTATCACAAGCAGGATAACAATTCAGTAGCTTCTCGGTAAACATGCATCCAGTAAGTAAATAATAAATATAATCTATGCACTGCGTTTAGATCGTTACACGCCATTCATCCTTTGAGTTCAAACATGGAGCGGGATGCGAATTTTCGGCTAATAATGGAGGTAGAGAACTATGCACGCCTTTATAACTATAAATTACTGGCATATGCAGTAAAGGGGAAAACGGAGAAAGCTTGGTGTGCAATATGAGGACTTCTTATACATGGAGTAACGTGCTGGACCAGTTCTTGGAATGTTTTTATTGACATTCAGTACATTTGCTGGAATTTGACATCATCTAAGGACAGTTCCCTGGCAGCAATAAATAACCTAGAATGAATATTACATTCAGTGTAGGGGTGGACCTAAAACCTCCTCCTTTTTGTCCGGTGGAAGGAATAAATAAATAGCATACCAGAGTCTCGTCTTCACTTGATTCACTCGACATTTTTCGATTTTGACTTTGATGGATTCGATAAAATTCAGTGATAAATGTGATAACAGAAATCTGCAATGCCAATAATTTACTGGCGGCTACAAACACTGCAGACCCGTCAGAAGCCGATGGAGGAAATATCGCAAAACATTTCCTGTGCTTTTGCTGCACCCGGTTTATGTCGATTCCCTACCGAATCATCAGAGAACGGCCTTAAAGTAAAAATACAGTCAGAGATATGGCATTGTCTAGCCGGTCTGAAATGACCACCCGCTTTGCTTGGTCCGATGAAAGCAAGAAAATTGCTCCTTTGTTATCGAAAAGGTGAATTAACTATACAACACGACGTAAAATTATTTGAAAAGGCAAGTGTCAAGCGCCAAGTGTTATCGATGTGAAGTTCTAAGGAATATATTTTTAATGACTCAACATCCTAATCAAGTTAATTTCTGTTCTAAAACTATGTACTATAAAATTATGTACTAAAAACAATGCCTTTTAAAATTTTCCTTTCAACGTGATAGAAGACGATAATTTTGAAATATTTTTCATAATAGCACGATAAAAATGTTAGTTTATCAATACTATAAAAAGCGATATCGAAGTGGGCGCATGTTTTTAGCTGTCCCGCTCTAATAGACTTTTTTTTAAAATTGCATCTCTTCTGACCTCGTCTCAACTCTGAAAACTTGAACAATGACAAAATAAACATTCGCCTCACCTATCTCCCCCCTTTGAATAGGTGACTAAGTATAAGTTACTAAAATACAATAAGGAAAATGTTAAGGGAACTTCAACATTATGAAAACTAACCCTATTTCTTCGGCGCCTCAACCACGTGGAGCGAGCATTTCTGGATCTGGATGTCTGGAACCTGGAGTTTAGATCTGGATCTTCGGCTGTACAATGTGAAAACCACAAATAATGAGTCATGATTGTAGGTTTAATATAATAAATGGGACAGTATAAGACATGTTATGGAATAACTCTGAAAATAGTTACTATACACTGGTTTGTTCAATCATTTTATTTGACTGTGTATCCTCGTCGAGACTTTAACTGAGACGTGGCAGCTCTGTTCTACTTTCTCTAGCGACTAGAGATTATTATCATCATAAAAACCGACACGAGAGCGAGCGCCTTTCCTGTCGAATAGTCTCGCCAAGAGCTTAGAGCAAGCTTAAGGTGGATTGTTTCAGGGAATTTCAACGATTCGTCAAAATTTCACAGTTAATATTTCAGTTTTGTGAAAATTCTATTCAAGTTCTGTTATATTTATATTATGGGCCAGTGTTTGATTAATAACAGAACTTGAATATTAACTTTTAAATTTTGACGAGTTCTTCAAGTTTCTCGTAACAACCTGCTATACATTTCATTTAAAATCTAACTTGTACCAAATCACAGACACCGCTTGTAGTAAAAGCAGTGGTTTCAAGTTGGGTTGTTGTAGAAGGTGCCATTTTAATTGCCCCTTTCGGTACTCAACAACGGTACATAATTTTGACACTTACTGAATATTATTCTTAAATTAATTTTTAAGTATTCATATTATTCCTGATAATAAAAGCATCGCTTCGAAACATGTAGATATTTATGTATATTTATAAAGTGGTGAAAACAAAGCATATTTTTTTAATTAATTTATTTAAATTATTAATGGTTTTTGTGCTTAATTCGTAGATATCCATTTCGTTTTTTTTTTAAATTTAATATAAATCAGATTTAATAATGAATTTTCAGTTTTAATCTTTGTGACAGCGGCTTCGGCGTTCAATGTCATTTTCAAACTGCGGTTAATCCAAATCGTGAAGACTAACTATTTATATGATTTTATTCACTCACACCCCATTCTAATTTGGACGGGTTTTTTAAAAATAATGATCTATTTTTGGTAATACCGACTTAGTTAGAAAATAATTAATATTCTGTATTCTGTGAATTTTTTACATTTATAAACAGTTGTCACAATAATAAAAATTAAAAACATACTTGCAAACTCATTAATAAAATTATTAATTTGATTTAGATTAAATTTAAAAAAAATAATAACAATAAATAAAGTGAGAAGGAATTAAATAAAATACAATAGGAATGCTCATGTAAAAGCAAAAAAAAAAATAGACCCGGTTAAAATTGTAAGATGTAAGAATTCATTAATTTCAACTTTGTAATTCAGTAATCCTGATTTACAAATATCCATAAAACAATGTTATTATTATCAGAGCTATGAAGTCTCTGTATGGAATTGTTAGAGGCAAAGTTGGTACGAATTGTGATCATTAAATGAAACTATACTTCTTGTATTTCTATTGGGCATTCTGAAAATTATCATTTCTGACAGGTCCGGTGCATTAAATTGTACATGTATTTTATGCAAACGGAGAAAGTCATTAGCAATTCCTTTATCGGATATTTTATTTTAGTTTAAGAAAATTAAAATGATAAACATAGTAATCTGTTCAGAGGGTATACCTAATTTATAGTTTACATTGCACAATCATTATTTTCATATCTACGATTTCATTCAGATTGCTGATATCGTTGCCATTAAATAGGAATAATATTTTTGGATGGTACTTAATCTTCAAATAATAATGGCATAAATCATGTGATATTACACCATCTGTCACAAAAAATTAAACAAAAACATTCACTATCAGTAATAAACACAGTTTTTTTGATGATATTTTAAAAATAAATACGCAACATTTAAAGATGAAGTCCACACGGCAAAAACAGGCTCATCGACAAAATGATAATTTTGCAGGAAAGCAAAAAGAAGAATGAAATCGTTGTTGGTTGGAAAATAGATTTATTAAGAAGTACAAGAATTTATATATCGATTTCGTATCTATTTTGAAATGTAATGGAAAGAAACAAAAGAAACAAAAACAAAACTTACTAATAAAAAAAATAAAAAAATCGAGCCTAAAGACGTTCTCACACGATACCTTCTTTCATCCAGATTGCACGTGAGTTGTCTTTTTCTGTGGAAAATTCTATAGAAAATTCCATAGAAAAAGACAATCCACAAGGAAACTGGACGTAAAAAATGATCGTCTGAGAACGCCTTAAGATGTCCTTACACGATACTTAATTTCCATAGAAAAAGACAATTCAGGTGCAATCTGGATGAAAAAAGGTATCGTGTAAGAACGTCTTAACTCCTTTCAAAAACGAGCTGATTGGTGTAAACGTCCAGTTTTTGTCTTTTTTTTACATAATGAATGATATTACCTGTCGAATTGCCATAGATAATGTATGAACAAGATAGCAATGAATTTGTATTCAGCTTGTTTGGGTTTAGTTAATGATTCAATGATCTAGTTTTAGCGCAGTGTATATATATAAACCAAACAATGACAGATATCGAATTATGTGCACCATTTAACTGGATGACAATCGGTGTCAAAATAGAGCACGGTTTATTTTTAATACAGAAACCATGTGGAATTACCATCTATATAAAATCTGCTCGACAAAAGGTGTCATGTTAAGCGCCCATTACATCCAGAGAATTAAAAACATTAGTAAATGAATAAATTATAAAATAACCCACCTGGATACAGAATTGGAAGATGGTTTTCATAGAAAACACCCCCTATTTTCGCAGTGAAACATTTCAATTCCATTTGTCCCGCGTCTCCGACTCTGTGGAAAGAAGTTTTAAAATTTACAATTTATTCTTAGTTTTCAGACTGAAAATTAGTATGGATTTAAAGCGTACACAATAAATCAACACACATACGAATCAGCACACTTTTTAAAAGTGATATAAAGTCATTAAAAGTACGAAAAAAAACTACCCTGAAAACCTAACCTAACCCAAACAATTTTTTAATTTAATTTTTTTTTATCTAAAAAAAATATATACATTAGATTGGGTGCGATTAGGTTTTCGGGCTAGTTATTTTTTTAATGTTACGCTTTTTATGTTATTTTTATTGTACGTAGATGATTCTGTGTAAAAATTATCTCGATCGCAGTGCCCCAATTTTTGTCTACTTTTAAATGTCAGACTATATATTTCTGTATGTATGATAAGTTTTTCTAAAGTTTGAATTATTAACCACAACAAAAACATAAATATTACCATTTTTGAAATACAATAATCGAAATAAAAAAATAAAAAAACATTAACAAATTTTAAACCAACGACAGAAAGCGAAATACTAAAAATAATAGATAAGATGAAGGGGTGGTTTATTTCCGGGAAAAGACAATATTACAATGCAATTAGTAGAATCCCTGAAACTACTCTTATTAAAACCTCGAATACACTAAACCTAACATAGCGAAAGGGATTGTTTCCTTCAAATTACAAAAAAAAACAAACAATTATATCTCCTACTAATAAATCGGAAAATCCATTAAAAACCACTAATTACAGTCCTTTATCTCTTATCTCAAACATAAGTAAAATTTTTGAAAAAATTGTGAAAAACAACTAGCAGAATTTCTAGAAGATAATAACATACGAGTATTACGTAATAACCAGTTCAGATTCAAAGAATCACTCAGCACACAAGATTCAACACGACGCATCAGATAAAGGTGAAAATTGTGCGGGAATATTTATCGACCCCACGAAGGCGTTCGTCAGTATTTCGCATTAAAAGATATCAAATTAATAAATCGGTAATATTGTAGCAAAAAATATCCACTGCATTTTTGGAATAGTGTTATTTTTTGTTGAAAATTTAAGTCAACGCATAAATTCAGTTACACTTTTAAAAATGACCTTCAAAAGTGAACCATCTGGACGCACACTTCAAATGTGGATTTTTTTAATTAATGTATGTAGTGGGTACCTAGGTACTATTGTATAATAAACATGGGCAGGCACCTACTTGAATGTGTTCTAATAACTCACGGTGCACTCGTTCTATTTTTGAAAATATATTATTGTTTGGTACATACATCAAAACTACCTAAATCTCAATGCCGAGATGCCGAATCAAACCAGCCGCTTTACTTCTATGAGAACCTCTAAAATATTATTATTATTCTATTTTATTTTTTTTTATTTTACTGTTATAAAATGTTTCAAAATATTTTTAAAATAAAATAAAAAAATATTAAAAAAGTAAAAAAATTTTTTTTGGTAGATATCTCATAGAAATTAAGAGAGGCTAATTTGATTCAATTTCGAGGCCTTCAGATTTAGGTGGTTTTGGTTTAAAGTAGTCCACATAATGTTCGAAACGTATGAAAAAGTCTAATCAAATTAGAATACTTTGAAAAACAAATTAACTCCGGGCCCTCACTTAATGCGGTTCATGCGATAATGAATCCCATCATGGAAAGGAAACAAAAGTGTTTAAAAAAGATTTGGTCCTACTTAGAACAATATCATATTATAAATTTTAAATAATTTGGTGTAAAAAAAAAAACACCAGCACCCATGCTATTGCAAAAATAACAAACTACTTATACACCTTCAATTCTTAATTATTCATTAGTTTTATTGAGATTTAAAAATCTCATTTTAATATTTAATCATTGTAGAAAATAATATTAACATAATCTAACCTCATCAGCAAAGTTGGTTAAGCCCTGGATAGGCAGAGGACCTGGGTTCGAGTCCCAGATGCGACTAAAATATTTTTATTTTCTATCATTTTTTTCCGTTTTCATATTTCATTTAGGTTATGTTAATATTATTTTCTACAATGATTACTTATACACCTATTATATTCTAATGAAAAATGGATGGGAATTTTATAGACCTTAAATAATATCCGATAGTATATATTACATATAAATTTAATAAAAAAAAATTATTATTTTTGGAATTTATTGAATCGTAATATCGTAGATAATTAGCTTTTTAGATAAAAGGCCTCAACGGGTAAAATTGTTAAATGAATTAAGTGACTCAAAAAGTAGTAACTTCTCGATATCACAAGGCACAGTTTTAGGACGACTCTTGTTCATAATGTATATAAATGATATTTTTGTTAATTTGCTAAATA
Source organism: Halesus radiatus (assembly GCA_022606495.2). Lineage (NCBI taxonomy): Eukaryota > Metazoa > Arthropoda > Insecta > Trichoptera > Limnephilidae > Halesus > Halesus radiatus. The sequence continues at coordinate 202,522 of JAHDVE020007877.1, read as the reverse complement.
TGATGAAATTGTTTCATACGCTGATGACACAGTACTTCTCATAAAAACAAATACATATTTTGAACTTAATAAAAAAGGCTAACACAGACACTAATTAATTAACAATGTGGTTTGAAAGTAACCTACTAACGCTAAACTACAAAAAAATACACTATGAAAAAAACAACAAAAAAAGCACCGACTAGAATAAACATTAAGATTCATTCTGTACCAAACAATCAACATCACGATTGTAACTTGAACTAACATTGAGAGCAAAACATTAATTAAATAGGTGCCTTGGCATCACTATAGACCAATCACCACATAGGACTATACAACCGTGCCATTCGTAGCATTCTTAAAACTAACTTAAATTAAATAAGTACAGAAACAAAACTGGTCACCATTAGGTGAGGGAAGAGGGAGTGGTGACTTGGAGGGAGGTGGGCGGTGGGAGGAGTCAAAGTTAATAGGAAACATGGTTAGCACAGGTGATTTACAGGGAGCTATTATCTTGTTTACTAAATTTATTTTAGATTTAAATCAATTTTAGATTTTTTTTTCAACAGCTTCATGCGGGCGTACGTTTTGTTTTTTCGAAAGCCTGATTAAAAAAGCGTTTTGCGCGAAAGCGTTTATTTAAAACGGATTACGATGAATCGCGTTCGGCGTTGCGGGCGGGCATTACATCTTTTAAAGCGTTTATTTAAAATGTGTTACGGCGGATCGCGTTTAGCGTTGTATTGCGGTGAGCTGTTTTAAATGTTTCATGTGTAATTCTCAAGCGAATTGTACTCTACTGGAATCGTTTTTTTAAACGGTTTTTCTAAAATTCTCGAAACGGTTTCCGAACTTAAACACGTTCAAAAAACGTTTTTATGTTTTTTTACCTATCTCTACTAGCTATTACATTCATATAGCACTGGTGAACGTGAAACCTACCGTGCAGAGTCAAAACGCAATTTTTGCCAGGCCACCCAGCTATTGGCGATCCACTGAACCAACATTATACTTTTGGTTTTGGTATTGATTGATATCTGGTACAACACAATAACTTTATGAGACTATTGCTTCTGTAATGATTCGTAGATAAAGTTATGTCTCATAGAAGTACAAAATAGTCGCGATGTCAAGAAATAGCAATCTAAACCGTATTTTTTTATATGAATACCACACAAGAGTCCCAAACTGCTCTCAACCGTCTGGAGCCAGTGAGACTATGGCATTCCTAATTGGGGATTGTTGTGCGGCTGAAGGTATTGGGGAGGGGAAGGAGAAGGGGGAGAGGAAGGTGGGGTAAAGGGGAAATACCTGGCTATTCAGATCTGGTCACCAAACACGGCTAAAAGTCATTTCAAGCAATGTTTCAATTGCGATATTGAGAGTATCTTCCACTCTGGAACGTGCGCAAATATACTATATATTATTTTTAAATGAATTAATTGTGAAACAACACAAATTAATTAAATAAAAATTATTTGGGCACGCCGGGATTTGAACCCGCGACCTTCGGATTCGTAGTTGAGAGCCTTACCCCTCGACCATGGAGGCCGTCAAAGAATTTCAAGAAAATACGAAAAATAATAAAATTGGCTCAAATCGTTGATTTGAGGTGATGTCAAATGTACTCGAAAAATACCTCAATTATAAATAAGGGTTTTATTATATTTAAAAATATGTATTTACCGGTAGTCATTTGTTGAGTAATCCGTCCATTCAACACGGGCTAACGATCTGCCAGAATCACCTGCATCAAATATATCTTTCACCAAGCCACGGTCACCTGGTAAAAAAAGAAATACAAGTAATTAACTAAGCCTCTGTACCGTGTATGTTCTTCTGTTGTTTTATATCCAATTTAATAATGTTATTATCATGTTTGGCGAGTTTTTTTTAGTATCTTATTATTGTGACAGCTCGTTCGACATTCAAAGTCATTATCCAATAATGCAGTTTGGATAATGAATTTGAATGCCGAGGTAGCAATCGCAAAAATAAATAGACTATAGAACTCGCAGAAATGAATAATAAAATTATTGAAAAAAAAAACACTATTTAGGAAAAAAATGCAGTTCAACAGATTTAAACTCTGTATCAATAAATATCTAAATTGTACAACGTTGCACAATAGTTGAGAGCCTAGCACAAGCATATTGATAAAAGATTTATTAAAAATTTATTTATTTGTCAACATTCAAGAGCATGATCGCAGATTGCCAATGGAATGTTTTTTTCGCAGATTTCACCAGTGATCATATCAACACAGCCGCGAGCGTACGTCCCATGGCTCACTTCTAGTTGCTATATCTTGGCGCGTTATAACGCGTTAACGGTAAGCAAGTGGAAGTTGCAGTATTTAAACGAGAACAATAAATATAAAATGCATCACCACCTCGCGTCTGGAGATGTCAATCAATAAATCAACACCCCATCGGGAGTCCGAGCCCTTCTTATGTTTATGCCAGCTCCCGCACTCTGCGAGCGTGTGGAGCCGGAAATACATTCTTGACATTTACATGTTTCGTGTCAGAGGCCACAGACACAGAGGGTGATGATTTTAGGGTAATTCTCAGGTGTGGGAAGTTTTATTCATCAACGGCCAAACCAAAATCATTATATTTGGATCAATACACCAATCATAAATCACAACATAGTATTATGTAACACACTCGAACACTTGAATTATGTACACAATGTCTCATTACCTATTTGTTTTCTTTTTAATTAATATGTATTAAATAAAATTAATATGTCATGTAACTTTAATTAAGTACACTACTTACTGTAAAATATATGGAAAAATGAATTTTTACAGTTATGCTAGAACAACTTCTACCCCCTCTCTTGGATCGTTCAGTAAAAAACTGAAAAAAAAATATTTTTTCGTTTTTTTTTTATTTGTATGGTATGTTTACCTTTTTTTACGAAACAGCATTTTTTATTTTATTCAAAGAAATATCATACAATTATTGTGTTTATCAAAGTACATTAAATATTACAAAAAAATATTAAATGAAAAAGTTCCGCGAACACCCCCCCCCCCCCATGCAAACATTCAGTAGGTGTACCTAATATCTGGTAACCGTGAATATAACGTAATACCGGAAAGTAATACAATTGACAAAAATGGTATGTGCGGTGAAAGTTTCGCGGTGAATTTGTGAGACAGAAACAAAGGAGTAATTCTTGGCGATCAAGAGTGCACGGAACTTAGAATTTGCCCAAATGAAAAAAAAAACCGTAAAGGATTAGGTAAAATCGCAAGAGAAGAGGTATGACTCAGTCTTAGTGGGAGGTATTCTTACCCGATATTGATTACATTATGGTAATGGTGCGAAGGTAATCGATACGTTCCGATCCTGCTTAGTTATCGATGTGCTTGTGCTCGCCCTCTTATTGGAGGATTGATGTGAATAAAATAAAAAAAAATCTACAAACCGATATAACATCAGCCAATATTGTATAATCTTCGGTCATAACAGATAGGTATGGTTAGCAGCAGTTGTTCATGAAATTAAACTATTATGTGTACGCGCCATTCTAATAAGTTACGGTGTATTCATGTATTGTAAGGTTAAAATCTTAGTTTGTAAAATGTGAATATCTTTTGTTTGTTTTTGTTATGTAATTGGAGTTACCATTGCTTGCGTCTGCGTTTGTCCATTTCCAATCATTTTTTGAAAGAACCTCAGACCTGAAAAAATTTTTTTTTTAACAAAGTATTTAAACCAATGTGCATTATATGGGTAATTTTTTGTTGCTGATTGATTAGCGTACCTTCATTGGAATACCGGACTGATCTTGTCCTTATGGAGGATTTGTTTGGGGTTTTTAATTTTACTTAACATATTCATTATGCCGGGCGAGGCATTGTAGGGGCGCATTTTCTCAAGTCCCATGCCCGCATGGAAGGATTCATTAAGACTTATTTATGTAACTGAACGATTGATGAAACGATGAATGATGAAATTGAAGAAACCTTAAACATATTTTTATTAGAAAAGCGTAGGAAAAACTTTGATCTCATTTGTATTTTAAAAATATTAATTGTATTATTGACTCATCTTCTTTGTTGTAAGTCATCCAGTTCAACACTCCTTGCCGTAGACTCAGAAACAATGAATTGCTTTTCCTCAGTCAACACTCTACTAATTATTTATGGGTACCATTTTCCACTGTCAAGAATGTCGAGACTTGTTGACTCAAGTCGGGGCCTTGAAATTTTTAGTACCAGTCTTAATTATTTTTGTCAGGCTTTTGAAAATTTTAATATGTCTAACATCATAGACTATACCAAAACTTAGTTCAGGCTTTGATTTGAATGTTTTCACAAATGTAAATTTAAATATAGCTCTCTGTAGCTCTTGTTTATCTCATTTCGTGATGTGTATTTTGTGTAATTGGACACGAAACCGAAGATGAAGTGTTCACTATTGGGAACCGGTTCCAAAAAGTAGCGGGAATAACAACAGGTTTCTCTTAATTTTCCTGTACTTGGAATCGCAGTTTATCGCAGTGACAGTGACACTCATTTCAAATATCAGCCATCTCTAATACAATATATGATGCTAGCATCATCTTTCTGACGATTTAAACGTTTTATGTTTTACGATAATGGAGAAAACTACTGTCAGTGTCACTGTCACTGCAATAAACTGCGTTTCCAAGTACACGAAAATTAAGAGAAACCTGTTGTTATACCAGGTACTTTTTGAAACCGGTTTCCAATAGTGAACACTGCGTTTATGATATTTTAGCTTTATTTTGCATGATTAAAAAATAATGCTCAAAAGCATTTCTTCAAGCCAGTTCCCTAAATCCAGTGACCGCAAAGTCACCAGTAAAATTTAATAGGGACAGAAATATCGACCATCTCTAACTGTGTCATTTTACCGCTGGGAACAGAAGTCCAGACTGGTTGTTGGCTGCGCAACGCCGCATAGGGCCTAAAGCACTCGCAAATGATTCATAGAAAAACATAGTATGCAGTTCGTAAAAAAAATCCATGACAAAAAACTTTTTTCCCTTACATTTTTGACGATCGTTCAGTGAACACTTCGGCGCCCTAGAAACCTGGAGACAAGTTGTAATGTTGCCAGCGCAATAGAATACATAATTATTCCATGTTATGGGACATTACGGGTAATTTTTAAATGATTTGGGAAATAATTTCGACACCCCTTTAGAGATTGCGCTTTGGTTTTTTGCACGGGATGAATGTCGGGCAGATCCGGCGCGAGAGCGGGAAACCCAGGTTTAATCGACCGGTGTTTCGCCGAAAACTAGCGACCGGTGAGCTCTTGTGTATTTTTCAATAAACTCACCCAATTTTTTTTTCTTCGCCGATGTCAATTATTAAAAATGAATGACTTCCAGTACGTATATTACTGCAATAACATTCCTCGCAAATAACGTGCTGCTTGACACAACTGATACACTTGTAACATCGGCCGATGGAACTCTTTTCACAGGAGTCACAATATGTTACCGTTTCTGAAAAAGCGGAAAAATTATAGATACAAGTTGTTTAAAAAAAAACATGCCGTCATACTAAATAACATAAGTAAGTATGTACGGCTTGGCATAATATTCTAGAAATTAACTCAAATGGCACTATTTTTTTTGTTATTACTGCGGCAACACCAAGCTATATTTTACATTTTTATAATTTGGATTCTCCATATGGCGCGATGACGTTCCACAAGTTGAGGGAAAACAATTTTCAACTGTGAATTAGAAATTGTTTTATTTTGATTTCATATCTAATAAATGGCTTTTTGATACATAATTGAAAGTAATACAAAAATAATCGCATTTCTATGTTGTCATCTTTCTTGCAAAGCAATAAATAATAAAAGACGTTTAAACATAAAAAAAAAATGTTTTGGAATATGATGTAGAATCATCTCCTTTCAGAAAGTACCACACATTTCTGAACATCGTTTGGTTAACGTAAAAAATATGCACTTGGATCATTGTGATTTTTTAAACTCAATTTAATTTTCCTATGAGCCATCTTGGTGTTGCCATTAAAACTTTTTAAATAATCGCAGCGCTCTACTATTATCTTAGACTGTACATGCATGGCAATTTCGTAAATAGGCACCTACCCAAAGATTTCTAAACAAAACGTCAATTTAAAACTCCTTACCATACCATTTAAAACGTACAGAACAGACAATATGGTGTTTTTAATATAATTAACACGTATTTATCTGAATAGAAATCACGTTACGATTAGAGAATAATAAATGCTCATCAGAGTTTCTGTTGCTTCTTTCGTTTGTAGAATTAAATTTGTACTTTAGTTGGTTGAGTTTAATAGTGGATCTATTTGTTGAAAAGGATGTTGACATTTTAAGAGGTTTGTGTTTAACACATTACAAAGAGTTTACAACCAACATATTATCAGTCAACATATTGGTCAACACAATAAACATTTTTAAAAATTACTGTAATATATCCATTTTGAATCTGTTAATTCATGGTGGAAAACCAATCGATTTAAAAAAAAAAAAAAATTTAATATAAATTTATTTAACAAAAACTACCCAACTCAATAGAGACAGATTTCTCGTGTCTGAGTTGGGGAGCAGCGCCATCTAGCGACAATAATGATAACTAAGTATAGAAATAAAAAATACCAAGAATATAATAGAGAAGAGTAAAAGTATGTGGTAATAGGAATGCAGCAGAGCGCCTGTATACAAGATAAACATTTTCCTTTTTAATTTTAGTCATATTTCGAAAGGCCAGATTTAATATTTCTAGAGGACATGTTTTTTTTAATTTTCATAAATTATTTACAGTTAAGAGTTGTGTAAAATTCACCGAAGAAATTAGATTATTTATTTAAACGAAGTGTTAATCTTGATTCGTTGTACATCTTCCGCCATAACATAACATAACATATAAGGAAGTATGTCATAAGATGGACATTTGATTGCAATTTGGCGTAGGGTATTATGAATTTAAAACATGTTAATTGGTTTATGTTTAAAAAAAAAATTTTTTTTTTGCCTCCTTTAAAATTCACGAATATGTTTTGTTAAGATAAATAGATTTTTTTTAAATATAAAGAAATGTACATTTCATAAATATTAGTAAAGAAGAGCATATATAAAATACAATATGTAATAATAGTAAAAATAGTCACCCTCTTCCTCAAATGTCCATTTCCAGTGAACACTCCCTCGTTTTCTGGCTGCTAGTTCTATCCTAAAACAACAAAGTCCACAATTAGCAGTGCCGATACGTTGGCCCAAAATAAATACAAAACGTTTGAAAACCAAGCAGCACCCGTGAAATTCAAAATGACGCTTTCTGTTGATTTGTGACGATGCCAAACGTAACGAGGGTTCAAACAATCAGGCCTTAGTTAGTTGTTTGATATGAACTTTTTGTTGTTGTTAGTCTGCTTGATGAGACATAGTGCACATATAACTAACCAACTACCCATCACGCTGTTTCTCTGCAGGGGTAGGCAGAGAGGAGGGACTGCTAAACAACTCGGTTTTGGCACACACTCCTTGGGTAATTCACATTCATACATCGTCTTATACATGCTCTTCTATTATCCTGACTCTTGACATAGCCCGACTCAATTATTTGGTTCCCATGATCATGCCATGTCTTCCTCGGACGTTCCTGGCTTCTTCTTCTATTCACATTCGCATCATATATTCTTCTTATAATCCTTTCTTTGTCCATCCGCTCTACATGCCCAAGCCATCTAAGCGTCCCTTTCTTAATCTTACTCATTACGCTCACATCAGCAATGCGTTCTTTGGAAATCTCAACATTTTTCACACGGTCATACATAGTTTTACTACATATACGCCTCGGGGATCTCGTTTCTACCGCATTCTCAATATCATCAATAAGTCAAAAGTTGATCAGCAAAAAGCTAGCTGCCTGCCCGCATGGCAGCAGAGCGTTCTGGTCGCTAGCGGGCTCCATAGGTCGCAATTTCCACAAATCCAGTTTGCCGCCTCTTACCAGACTCGACGGTTCACTAGCAAACACTGCTACCGAAAAGGCCAACCTTTTAGGGAAAATGTTAGCGGAAAACTCGGCCCTCGATGATCGGGGTGCCATCCCGCCGTCGGTTCCTCACTGCGGCTTCTATATGAAAAAGCTGAGGATACGGCATTGGGATGTACTCCTTGTCTTACGGGGGCTCAATTTTAATAAAGCTAGTGGGCCTGACTGAATACCAACCCTGGTATTGCAGAGGTGTGCTGCAGAAATTGCTCCAGTTTTGACAAAGCTCTTCAAAATGTCCCTGAAATGTGGCTCTGTGCCCTCTGGTTGGAAAAAAGCGGTCATTCATCCTATACCTAAGAAAGGTGACCGCTCCAACCCAGCCAACTACCGCCCCATAGCGATCACATCAGTTCTGTCCAAGGTGATGGAACGTGTGATCAACGACAAACTGCTCATATACCTCGAGAAGAATAAAATTATTAACGACCGCCAGTACGGATTCCGGCGAAACCGCTCGTGCGGTGATCTTCTCGCATATGTGACGCATGTTTGGGGGCGGTGCCTGAAACGTTATGGTGAGATTCAAACGGTCTCACTGAACATTTCTAAGGCCTTTGACCGGGTTTGGCACAGAGGACTTGTCAACAAACTGCCTTCTTATGGACTTCCCGATTCCTTGTGTACGTGGATTGCCGACTTTTTGAGGGAGAGATCGATTCAGACGGTTGCTGATGGTTTCATCTCTTCCTCGCATTCAATAAATGCTGGCGTCCAACAAGGATCGGTTCTGTCTCTGACATTGTTTTTGTTGCACATTAATGACCTCTTGACATGTGCAACAATCCATTATTACACGGATGACAGTACAGTCCATGATTGCTTTTTGTTTGACAAGCCCCCAAAGGGCACACAAACTCCAACGGCTCGGAGGGCTTTGAAGCAGAGAATGGACGGTTACCTCGAGAGGGTCTCCTCTTGGGGTAAGAATAACCTCGTCGAATTTAATGTTTCAATGACCCAATCATGTCTGATTACGTCTAAAAGGGATCGAAATGACAATCTAATCTCCTTTAATGGAAGCAATCTTCCCAACAAGCCCTCCATTGATATGCTTGGTGTAACCTTAAGTGACCAGCTCAGGTATGGGGGCTCCATCGAAGCCCGAGTAAAGTTAGCCTCTCAGAAGCTGGGCGTATTGTACAGAGCCCGCAGATACTTTAATAGTACACAACTGCTGACCCTGTACAAATCGCAAGTGCGCCCCACTGTAGAATTTGGCAGCCACCTCTGGTCGGGAGTCCCAAAATATCTGAAAAAAATTCTTGACTCTGTGCAGAAACGGGCGGTCCGTTTGATAGATTCGCCTATCTTAACAAACGGGTTGCAATCTTTGGAGCACAGACGTCAGGTGGGAATGCTGTCTTTGTTATACCGGTATTTTAATGGAAAATGCTCCGAGGAACTAGCATCATTGATCTCTTCGTTACCGGTGCATAGTCGGGAAACATGCCAAACGTGCGTCCAACATTTGCATACGGTTGACATTTGTCACATGAGAACGGGTCGCTTCTACGACTCGTTCTTGTGTTCAACAGCTCGGCTGTGGAATGATCTGCCGGCCTCTATGTTTCCTCCATCCTATAACATGGGTCTCTTTAAGACCCAAGTTCACTCCTTCCTATCCCCTAAAAGACCCTCCACACAGCATCCCCAAAGATGATATAGGTCTTGAGGGAAATTATTTCCCTCGGGGTCTTCTGTGTGTACTGTAAAAAAAAAAAAAACTTGCTCCACTGATGACCGAATGAATAGATGTGCCATAATAGAAAAGTTTTACCTTACAATAAAACTTATATTATGTACTTAGCTTTATTTAAAACCTATAAAGTGAGATAAACATTACCATTTTGCTGCCAAATCTATGTTTCTTACCAATCTTCGTGTGTAATTTCGAATGAGTAGATGTTCCATAATAGCCAAATTTGCATACCATTTCGACGGCTAGAGGCAGGCAACCACGTAAAAACTTAAATTCGGCACTAGGCGGGTTCACGCATTTCTCAAATACATGACGTCGTCATTCATGTACTGACTTGCGGCGAGCGACCAGTCCACGATTTTAAGAATAAAACAGTATTTATGGTTTCCCGCGCATTCTAATGTGGTAAAAATAGAAGTATTAAAGATAATAATCAAAACTATCGCGTAACATTTCACAGATCAGCGTTTTTTTTACTGTATTTACTTATTCAATTATAGTGATGGGCTACAACACAGCCGTCTATGTTTCTTTCACATAATTTTGACTGCGATAAGCAAAACTATTTAAAACATTTGTAAGAAGGGTCAAACTAAATATTCCAATAAAGTATTCGGTTTTTGTAAACAAGCCGAACACTTTTTTTATTTACTGTTTTCCTTATTGACGGCTTGGGTTAGTTTGGAATATGTTGCCAAAGCTACGGGAAAAAGGAGAGTAGCCATAAATTCCACACAATTGTAGAAAGGACGAGTTGATCATTAGCAGATTTGTTTTTCGAAGAGTAAATACTAATACTTTGCGGTCCAATGGGAGTTGCCTGGAAACTGTCAGGATGCATTTATTAGCAAATCAAATGACAGTGACCCACATAAACCTGCCCCTTGCCCCCCTTATTTTGGTTTCTTCCCACTGCGTGTAAAGGAAGCTATAGTAAATACTGCTCTGTGACCTGCTCCAAATATTAATCATTCACAACTATATTGAACACTGTTTTCGTACTCTCTCTTTCAAAAACTTAATGGAAAATTAATATCACCGAGTTCATGATATAAATATTGTATTATTTGAGATTTTGCTGAAATATTGCTCTATCCGATAGAACGAGGAATATGCTGGCTATATAAATTAGTTAAACTCCTTTTAATACATGTTTAAAATGATAGATTCCTTAATCTTTTAGTGAGTTGATAAGAGCAATATTTCAGCAAAATGTTGCTTAATACAATATTTTTATCATGAACTCGGGCAAAATAATTTTCCATTCCGTTACCATGAAACTAAGCTGATAAATGAATGAGACACTTTTATCGCTTAACGGAGCCTTTATCAGCTTCAAAGTATATACTTTTCAAAAATATGTAATTTAAGCTATTTAAAATAAACAAAATTTAATCTTACACCCTTAAAATTAAATACATAATCAAAACTAACTAACTAACCATCACGCCGTTTCACCGCAGGCAGGCAGAGAGGACGAACTGCCAAACAACTCGATCTTGGCATACACTTGCTTCATTCACATTCATACATCGTCTCATACATTCTCTTATTATTCCGACTTCTGACATGACCCGACTCAAGTATTTGATTCACTTGATCGTGCCATGTCTTCCTCGGGCGTCCCCGACTTCTTCTTCCATTCACATTCGCGTCATACATATGATTACACAGTTTCTAAGGAACACAATTGCAACCTAAACAGTGTCTCGGTTGTAATCATTATAAATATAGCTGCCAATAATATGGGATTAAAAATGGAGAATAGCATTTACAAATCTTGAATTTGAGATATTATATCGATGAAGATGACAAAAATTGAACTGGTATCATTAGCTAAGTTGGTTCAGCGGTTGCCACGGATAGGCAGAGGTCCTGGGTTCGAGTCCCAGATGCGACTGAAATCTTTTTATTTTTTGTCTTTTTTTTCCGTTTTCATGTGTCTTTTGGGTTATGTTAATATTATTTTCTAGAATGATTAAATATTAAAATGCGGTTTTTAAATCTCAATACAATAATTAATAATTAAAAGTTAAATACAACTTTTCAATATTCTATAATATATAACAATTATAAAATCAAATCGTCTTTAAACACATACAAAATGTTATAAAAAACTGGGTTAAAACCATGAACCTTTTCTTTCTATAATTGTATATTTTCCCCATTTTCTTTTCTTTTTTGCTTCTTTTTCTTATTTAACATATAATTTTTATTTAACTTACCTTCTACATCCATGAATTAATACTAATATACTGCCACTAACTGATACCAGGTATACCCGTTCTACTGGCCTTGCCTATGTGGGATTTTTTGCTTTATATACATTACACGTAGGCATTACATGTGTTCAGATGTTCATATTATATAAGTGATATTAAAAATAAAAATAAAATGTTTATAACCTTTGTACCTTGTTTGTGTGAATGTATATCAACAAAATAATTAATAAATACAAAAAAATATAAAAAATCTGAATTGTGGAACATGGCAAAAACGCAATGTACGTTTGTGCGATGCAATGGCGAAAATGCCCAAGTGACCCTTTAACTTTGTATGCAGGCACGATCGTGTAACCCCCTCTAAACAAAGTTCGCATAACCATGCGATAAATATGCGAATACCTCATAAAGTATTTAGTAGCAAATTTGCCGTAACAAACAGCCTTACCATTCTTCATAAATTTTATCAATCTTTTTATTTCATCCATTCTAATTTTGGGCAACGTTCACCCCATCATCGTTCATACCTGCATACATCAACTATCTAATATGTAAAATAAGGCATGATGATAAAGCAAAGGAAATTTTATATGATTCAATAAATACCTACCTAATATTTTTACGGCACATTCATAAAATAAACTCAAATTGAACTCACCCGGCATTAAGAAAACGTTTCGTATCATATTGGAATCTTCTAAAAGGGTGGAAGAGGTGATGCTTTCCGTCATGGTAACAATCACTGCAGAGATCGTAGTTGTCACAAACGGCACATTTATATCGTGAGCCCAATATGGGAAGACGTTTACAAAAGTTACACGTGATACCGTCATGATAATACTCTGAAAAAATAATTTGCAACATTTAATTATTTAATACAATGAATCTATACACTTGTCAATTATGTTTAAGAATTTAGTAACACGAGAATACTATTATGAAGCTTTAGGTCGGTGATTAACAACACGTGAACCGAAATTTTAAACAACCGACAAAAATTGTCGAATATTTAAGATAAGGGTTTGATACGCCAAAATTTGATGCATTTTAAAGATTTCGGTTTTATAAAACTTTCCAAAAAATAAAAATCGCATTTGAAAAAAATAGCATTTGCTCTGATCTATGGCCTAGGAAAAATGTCGCCGGCGCTTTCTTTATACGCGTATTGAATGATTTCGAATATACACCATTTTATAGGGATAAGTACGCAAAATGAAACAATTTTTTCTGAAACATATTTAGTAATAGTAAGTTTGATATTTCTTATTTATTAGAAATCGTTCTGATTTCCGGGTACCATGATCAAAATATCAAACGGTCTCCGTTGTGTTTTACGAAATGCTAAAGGGTATCGTCGCAAACATTTTTTTCGCATCTTCTTTTATATTTCAGAATGATAAAAATCGACAGTATTTATTGATTTGATCTTGGAGAAAAAATTTCAACTGCAGCGCTTTCTTTGTGCGCTTTGTGTAGGGATTCTTGTACGGTGTTATCATTTTTTTAAAGCTGTATTAGAGATGCCACCGACTGCAAAGTTAAATATGTCAAGCTGTAGGTACCCTACTCCCTGCGGCCCGCGAACAAATTGAAAATGGATAAATTGGCCCTCTGGCTTAAAAGGTTGTGCATCACTGCTTTAGGTACTAAAACACTGCAAACTAAATGCTAAACTACTCCATGCAAATGTTTATAACTAACATATTCATAATTATCAATCTTTATAGACTTAATAATAGCATTAATTTTATAAAGAGGAATGGGTCGAATGACAGATCGGGAAAGTTCAATTGGGGAAGACCCTTTATAACCGACTGCCGCAGGCTGTCCGTGTCGCTGGATGCTGGAATAGTACTACCCCCGGGCCCCTGTACCAAGACTGACCTACCCCCCTATAGCACAGAACATAGGTAAAGGTTTTATGGATAATTGTCATCGTTCCTGAGCAAGACTGATACAATAAAATGTCTATCACTTTTTAAATTCCTTACTATTTTGCGTGCTAGAGCGTAGCAGTAGTTTATCATACAAAAGGGTGAAGCCCATCCATCTAGTATATTTAGACAAGGCGTATGATTCTGAAAAATTACCCAGTAATCAAAGAATTTTTACGTAGATGCATAAAACTTGCGTAAGCGGGATTTTACCGGCTTGTTTTATTATTGTTTTTATTTATTTATTTGAAACACAATTTATTAAACAATACAATCTAAGAAAGCTTTGACTGCCCAACTGGGAGCAAATCCCGTATTAAGAGACAGTCAAATTGACAAGTTAGTTAATATTAAGTGCCATTATACAAGAATAGAAGTGATAAAAGGTAGAATTGACATAGTATGGTAATATAATATATATATAGAAAAAAGTATTATAATTAAGTATAAAGAGATGTGAAGAATAGTACAGAAAAAAGCTTATGAACGTACTTATGAAGAGATGAGAAAAACAAATTTCACTCAGCTTTATGAGCCAATGACGAAGCTCATGGATGCAGCCCGAAGAGGGCGCAGCAAATAGTTGAAAACGTATTAAATATATTTTATTCAGTAAGTACAAAAAGCAACTTTAGTTATTAATGAATGTGTAAGAAATGATGATAAAAAAAAACATTAAAAAAATAATAATAATGAAAGTATAGTACAGAAGCTTACCCAGAATTGATTTATTCATAAAAGAGCCAATGGAAATTTCTGAAAAGTTTCACACGGTTAGAGTATAGTACTTAATACATTAATATGTCAATATTTGATGACTTTTGTATAAATTTCGAAATTACCCCTGGCAAAAAATGTTTAACGTGAAAATATGTTAGATTCTGTGATGGATACTCGTATCTAACATGCAACCCAATTTAAATACATTAATTGTTGTGCTTTAAATCCTTCTTTACTGCTGTTTTAAACAAAGAATGATTTTCTTCTGTGGTCACTGTGGTGCTGCTTACGTGGAGCTTTTTTGAAAATTCTAAATTTTATATGTTCCTACGTATTGACAAAATTTTTTTTTTTTTTCTATTTTTTTTTAGTTGTCAATCTAATGCAAAACGTAATATATACAAATATAATTAACTATATTATTATTACTACACTGACTAACTTAAAAAAATAACTTATATCAATGATTTTAGTAAAAAATTATACATTTTGACGGCCTCCATTGTCGAGGGGTAAGGCTCTCGACTATGAATCCGAAGGTCGCGGGTTCAAATCCCGGCGTGGGCAAGTAAATTTTATTTAATTAATTTGTGCTGTTTCACAATTAATTAATTTAAAAATAATATATGGTATATTTGCGCACGTTCCAGAGTGGAAGATACTATCAGTATAGCCCTGGTGAAAGACCACCATTCAGAATTGAAACGTTGCTTGAAATGGCTTTTAGTGTTTGGTGACCAGATCTGAATAGTCAGGTATTTCCCCACCTACCTCTTCCCCTTCTCCTTCCCCTCCCCAATACCTTCAGCCTCACAACATTCCCCAATTGGGGATGCCATAGTCTCACTGGCTCCAGACAATTGGGACTCTTGTGCGGTATTCATATTAAAAAAAAAAAAAAAGTATATTTTTTAGTAACTGATACATTGATTTAGTTAACTGAAAACCACAATAGGTATACTATATAGTCACCACACCACTGTATAGACAATACACCTTAGAAATGCCTTTCATGTAGATTTGAATGGAAATCAAAGTCGCCACTGACTTACGTACCTTTTGGTTCTAGCTCATTTAGCATGCATTCTGTCTCTCTTACACTTGCCTGACGTCGTAAATCGCCATCCCTTTTGATCGAAATCAAAAATTTTGAAAATGATGATTAAACACAATTCTGTATTTGAAATTTAAGCTAAAAATGGTCAGACTTTTGGTTCACGAAACATCTATAGTGTTCTTCTTTATTCTGTGGTACTCACTAACGACGCCAACGGCTTCATGCTTGTAATTCCATAACCAATCCCAGTTCCTTTTGACTACGGTTGCTCCACTAAATATACCCCTCACTTTAATTTGGTTTTCATTTAATCTTGGTGGTAGTTGTAATCTGTAAGTTATGGTTAAACATTTTTATTTCTAATTTTTTAGTTTATTTATTTATTTAGCATACACGAATTTCCAAACCAAGCATACAGATTATCAAATTAAAGTAGGTAACAATCATGGTTACCTGCTTTATGTGAATCAAATTTAATAATGTGATTATTAAGTTACGCAAGTATTTTAGTTTTTGTTATTGTGACAGCTGTTCAACGCCACTTTCAAACTTCAGACAGTTTGAAAATGGCATCGAACGTCGACATTATTAAATTTGATTTATATTAAATTAAAAAAATATGTATATATTAAATGGAGTTCTACGAATTGAACACAAAAACAATTAATGCCTACTTTATGGATAACTGTGATCGCTTAAATTGTTTTAAATGGCAATACCAAAATGGCTGAAAGGAAAAAAAAATATAACTTCAAAATAATATTATAGTATTAAAAAATTTGTAGTAATTCCAGAAAGGAGACGATTCTACACCATTTTCTAAGGAAAACTAATATTCGAACTTGTTATTTTTTAACACCGAGGTAGATAATTGCATGGCATTTTTTTATTAGTTAGTCATTGCTTCCCAGTCGACATATCAGATTCGGAAGACAAAAAGAACCTGACATTTCAATAAAAAATACGTTTAGTTCTGTAATAGATATTAGGTAGGTACTCGATGACCACATAGTAATGAAAAATTTAAGTTCTATTTTATTAAATTTCTAGATTATTTTGACGGTATTAGGTAAACTGCAGCAAGTCAAAATCTGTTGTTTTGAGATAAGCAGCATTATTAGAACAGTTTTTACAAATTGGTAAAAAAAAACCAACAAAACTCTACCAATTACCTATGGTGTCCCCCAAGGAAGCGTATTAGGATCAATACTATTTCTCATTTATATAAATTACCTTATGAATCTTAGCATCAAAGGAGACATAATTAGCTTTGCAGATAACACTGTTATTATTGTTCATGAACGAGATTGGACAAATACTTTCAAAGAGACAGAGCACGGCTTGGTTATATTTCAAAATTGGTTAAAAGTAAACTCGCTTACATTAAATGTGAGTAAAACCAAATATCTAACATTCTCAATAAACAAAAGGGGCCAACCAATGAAAGAGCACAAACTCAAATTACACGAATGTCAAAATAATTTACCTCATTGCACTTGCCCCCATATAACCAAAGCAAAAAATATTAAGTATCTTCGGATCTTAATTGATGATAAACTCCGCTGGGATTTACACACGGAAAAATTTCGAGTATTCAAAAAATCTTTGCCAAAAATGTTCTAGTTCATCATCTTAAAGGGGACAAAATGGCTATGACTTCTCATAATCATGATACCAGAGCAAAGCAACTAGACAATATTAATGTACCTAAATGTAATACTACTTTTAGACAGAGAAGCTCTGAATTTTTAGCTGTAAAATTATACAACAAACTCCCACTTAGTATCAAACAAAGTAATTGAATTAATAATTGCATTAAGTCCAGCAAAACTTGGCTTAAGGAATTAACAGAAGAAGAACTGACTAATATTCTTAAAACAATGTCATAGAAATTACTATTATATTGGTGTATGTCAAAATATGTACGAAAAATGTCGTATTATATAAGTTCTCACTGTTTGAAATTAAAGTGCATGAGACAATGAGCTGGTTTTTATATGAAAACAATTCGATATAAGATTTGTGATTGACCAGACAGTGGCTGAGTTGACATCACGTTTGGGTCCCACCCAGACGTCGTGAGTTCAATTCCTCGGCTGGCTAAGTCCTCCGTCACGACATAAGAAACATCTTCCGCTTACTGTGATTTTGAAATATTGTCATGTTATTCGTAACCTGGGAATGTTTGTCTTTCTTTGAGAAAAAAAAATTAAAAAACTATAAAACTGGACACATTTGGTTTTTCGTGTCACAATGAGTCCATATTTTTTAATTGATTTTGTTTCTATTTAAAACTGATATGAGTTCCTTTTGATGAATAGTTTGATACCAATATTGTAATTTATGGGTTTTCGGATACAGTTTAATACTGGGCCATCAATGTGTCTGTTGGCAGTTTCATTGGCATTCATCGAATTCATTCTATTTTGGATAACAATAGAATGAAAACTCACCCTGGACCAGCACCTTCGCATTGATCGAATATAACAAATTGATGGCTGAGGTCGTGAAATCCGTTGTGATAACATGCAGTACAAAGGTCATAGTCGAAACAAATGGTACACTTGAATCGTAACCCACGAATATGTGTTTGTCCGCAAGATTGACAGGTCACAGATACATGTACAACTCCTGAAAAATCATTAATTAATGCTTGTTGTTATATTTTTACAATGTGTGCGTGATTTTGTGATTTTTCATGATACCTATCAAGTGGAGTCGTTGGCAATGGCAAGAAAATGGCCGCAGTGGTACTAAAAGGGACCTTTGAAGCGGTTGTCATTTGGCAAAAAAACTGTGTGTATTTACACTTCCAACCGCAGAGTCAAAATTTTGACTAAATACTGATTCGGGGTTATCTCAAATGCAATGATTA
Organism: Halesus radiatus; assembly: GCA_022606495.2. Lineage (NCBI taxonomy): Eukaryota > Metazoa > Arthropoda > Insecta > Trichoptera > Limnephilidae > Halesus > Halesus radiatus. The sequence continues at coordinate 183,987 of JAHDVE020007877.1, read as the reverse complement.
AATGTAACGAATCAAATCACATATACAAACCACATTGTGCGGTGTCTATCACCTTGAGATCATATTTTTTCTGGTAACCTGCGCGGTAATTGGATCGCAGGCCCCAGTCCCAACACACTTCCACTGTGCCAGCACAGGATCGCTCGTGGCCTGAGCGCCCCAGCCCAATCACCGTCCCCGCGGAGCCCGATCCACCATCTGTTGATAGTGAGAGTTGGCTATAACCACAGACCAGAGTTGAGTTGTAACATAGATATTAGAAGCAGAGGGAGATACGGCTTGGAAGCGTGCCGACTTTCGACGAGCTACGACCGAACTGCATGGACTATCAGATCGGCGGAACCAATGAAAATTATGCATATTTTTTTGCAGTTACTCCACATGGGAGGCCTTGGGGAAATTAGTTTTCCTCAACGCCTGTATCATCTTTGCGGATGCTGTGTGGAGGGTCTTTTGGAGGATAGGAAAGAGTGAAACCTGGGTCTTGAAGAGACCCATGTTGTAGGAGGGAGGAAACATAGAGGCTGGCAGATCATTCTTCAGCCAAGCTGTTGAACAAAAGAACGAGTCATAGAAACGATCCATTCTCATGTGACAAATGTTAATCATGTACAAATGTTGGGTACGCGTTTGGCGTGTTTCCCAACTGTGCACCGGCGCCGAAGGGATCAATTATTCTAGTTCCTCAGAGTATCTTCCATTGAAATACCGGTAGAACAAAGACAGCATTCCCATCTGAAGTCTGTCTCCCTGTGGGTTAGTAGTTGTGTACTATTAAAGTATCTGTGGGCTCTGTACAGTTCGTCCAGCTTCAGAGAGGCTAACTTTACTCTGGCTTCGATGGAATCCCCATACCCGAGCTAGTCACTTAGGGTTACACCAAGCATATTAATGGAAGGCTTGTTGGGAAGGATTGCTTCCGTTAAAGGAGACTAGATTGTCATTTCGATCCCTTTTAGGCGTAATCTGACATGTTGGGTCTTAGAAACATTAAATTCGACTAGGTTATTATTACCCCAAGAGGAAACCCGAACTGTACTCTGTAGTAGACTATTCCATCATCTGCGTAACTGGTGCACATATCAAAAGGTCATTAATGTGCAACAAAAACAAAGTCGGAGACAGAACCGATCCCTGTGGAACCCGATTTATAGAATGTGAGGAAAAAGTGAAACCGTCAGCAACCGTTTGAATCGATATGTCCCTCAAAAAGACGGCAATCCAATTCTGCCGGAATCCGTATTGACGGTCGTTAATAATTTTGTTCTTCTCGAGGTATGTGAACAGTTTGTCGTTGATCACACGTTCCATCACCTTGGACAGAATTGATGTGATATATATAGGTGGAGGAGAAGTTATGAAAGTTACCTTCATCGTCCCACTCCCAATCTTTGCCTCTGATGACTCGGCAACCCAGAGCATTCGTCATCCTCAACATTTGGGCCATATTTTGTCAAGGGCCAAGATCCCTTTTTGGACCACACAGCTGGATTGCGATGACTGGAATTTCAAAAACAGAGATTATTAGGTGTTTGTGACCTTGAAGCAGTGGAAAGGGCGAAGGGATTAGATTTCCAAAGTGGAATAGAATTATCATTTCACCATACTTTTTAGGATTGGGGATAAAAATTTTCAAAAGAAATCTCTTGAAATAATTTGTTTTTGCAAAAAAAAATTGGGTTGGATATTTATGTCATTTTTTTAAATTTCTCGGTTGTGAATCTATATACTAATACTCTTCCAACAGCAGAGTTGTTTTTCAAAAAGTTCGATTTTGATTCGCGTTCTCCCACATCTCGCTCTGCAACGGTGTCTATTATCGCGTGAACCGCATTTCATTTGTTCTTCAAAGCATTCGAATTTGATCGACTTTTTCATAGGTTTCGAAGATTACGCGGGCTGCTTTAAACCAAAACCACCTAAATCTCAAGGCTGGGAAACTGAATCAAACCTCTTATCTTCCATAAGATAGGTAGGTGCTAAAAGAATATTTTTGCTTTCTTAATATTTTTATTTTTATTTTAAACATATTTTAGTGTTTCCCGACTGTGCACTGGTGCTGGAGGGATCAATGACGCTAGTTCCTCAGAGCATCTTCCATTGAAACACCGGTAGAACAAGTACAGCATTCTCTCCTGACGTCTGTGCTCCAATTTTTATTTTTTTATTTTTTTTTATTTATTAAAAAGTATACAATACATTTCCATGCATTGTATTCTCATGAGTTAAGAAACTCACTGTGGGATCACATGCAGAACCTGCAGTACAGATTTTAGGAACATAATTTACATTCACAGAACATTTACAACACACATTTAGCATTTGTAAAAAAGACATATCACTGGTAAATTGCACAACTATATATATTACAAAAGACACATCACAGCATTAATCGTTAAGGTAGTCTTTCAAAGAATAGAGTTTAAGCATCTTTCTCTGAGATCTTTCACATTGGCTTGCATTTTTAATATCGTTAGGTAATTTATTATATTGTGTGTAAGCTATTCTATTGCAATACGTTTTTTAAGAGGAACGGCTGCGCGGCCTGTTTCAAACAAAACTTAATTTTAGATTTGAGGCCAAAATACCCATCCAAACTGAATTTAATTCTAGCAATCTAAGTTTTTAAAACCACGAGCTAATGAAAGTAATTAATTTAAATAAAAATAAAAATAAATAAATCGTACACAAAAAAACTCCTAGTTCGGCAGATCAAGGAATTATTCAATGGGATGATCTAGACTACAGTTATTCTTTGGTTTCATTAATGTATTCGATGATGCCAAATTTACCTACCGATAGGCTCTTTAAATCTGGCTTCCTGGCAAATGTTCCAGGCTGCCGGCCGGCAGATCTGGTTTTTTTTCCACTCAACTAATCGACCCATATCGTAACAAAACATTTCCATTCATGTATCTTATGACGTAATTTTTTCGAACAAAATGGTTCACTATTCCATGACTGCAGAGAACCCCCCAGGATGCTCACCAGCAGACCAACTTTTTAAAGATTTACTAAATGCCCATTGTCGCTACAAAGTAGTTTCATAGTTTCTGTGTGTCCGATGACGTAGGGTTTAATGTCACAGGACCCCAGTCTAGAACTTCTGGACCACAGAAAGTACAATCCAGAAAGTCAAGCACCTGCATTTAAAAAGGTGAGAAAAGTTCACTTACCTTTAGAAATAGGTACCCTTCCACAGAAATATCTACTAGAAACCACTGACAATCAACGGTCATGTTGCAACTAATACATATCTTTATTGATAAGATACAGATAATTAATTAGTAGAACAGTTGTCAAATCTTCCATTTTACTTAATACACTACACATGTTATGATAATGCATAGATCGCATTTCACATTTTTGAAGATAACATAATAGCTTTAAATTTTTAAAATATAATAAAAAATTATTGGGACAACGATTTCTTGAAGCCCTCTACACTCTCTCATATATGTATCACCTTGATACCACAATATATAAAACCGCTTTTATATTTTTCTTATCTTCACGTTTCCTCAATATTTTTTAGTCAATGTTGACATGAACAACCGGAAGTTCATTTTATTAGTTCACATTTCATTTAATAACTTTCATTATCATTGTAATGATGAGGCGTGTAAATAGACCAATCAAATAATGGGTTTTATTCCGTATTAAAAAAATATGATCAAGGCGTGTAAATTTTATCTCAAACAATTGCGATTAAATATTCACATACAGATGAAAATACTTACTAACCTGCTCAGCGTTCCTTCTATGCCATGGAAAGAGCTTCAATGTGGTCGTCGAATGCATACAGATCCAAAGTTTCAGTAAAAAAATTGTTATTCCCGTACTTGAAAATATCCAGCACGAATCACTTGAAACATGCAGCAGGAATCACCTCTTTAAAGCGGAAAAAAACACAATTTTATCCAGCGCAATGCGGGGACAACATCCACGAAAATTATAATACTTTCAGAAAAAAAAACAAAATTTTCTCGAAAAAGATCTTCTATTCGATTGTATGGGAGTTGCAATAATAATTAATTATTTATTCCGACCAAGCAATTTTGCGCAACGAATTGTCTTTCCCTTCGTCCAAAAAGGGACATCTTCATTTGCGAATTTCAGAAAACACCAACCAAAGAAAACCATCCCAACGCAATCTTTGAGATATTTATAATAATGATTAAAAAATGTTATTTAATTATTAATCTATGGGAGATTAAATAATACGATTATTTATAATCCTCGACAGAGTATCAATAGTTTATACATCGATGTTCATGAGTTAAAATATTCATATACTTGTATAAAATACCTGAATTATTTAACTGTTATTATTATTGAAATGTGCATTTGTATCTACAGACATGAGTTCAAAACTGAATGATAAGTCTTATCTGACATATTTTTTAAAAATTGTTAAGAATGAGGTAAATCCATGACGTATTGCGTGAATTACGAATATGACAATTCGAGAAAAATATCTATCTGTACAGCTTGGCAATAAAATGTTGACATTGATTCAAATGGAACTAAACGCTTTCAAAACTATGGCAACACCGAGGTTTTTGATATTTGTTGTCGAAATCGGTCTGGAATTTTTTTTTCCGATCACTATTTTTGTGTATTTATTTATTTGTAGTTTCTAATTAACTAACTAACTAACCAACATGCCGTTTCTCCGCAGGGGTAGGCAGAGAGGACGGACCGCCAAACAACTCGATCTTGGCATGCACTTCTTGCTTCATTCACATTCATGTAATGCCTCATACATTCTCTTCTGTTATTCTGACTTCTGACATGGCCCGACTCGAGTATTTGATTCACTTGATTGTGCCATGTCTTCCTCGGGCGTCCCCGGCTTCTTCTTTCATTCACATTCACGTCATATATTCTCCTTACACTCCTCTCTTCGTTCATTCGCTCTACATGCCCAAACCATCTAAGCGTCCCTTTCTTAATCTTGCTCACTACGCTTACATCAGCTCAACATTTTTCACACGAGCATACATGGTTTTACCACACATTTGTCTCAGAGATCTCATTTCTACAGCATTCAGTCTACTTTCATCCTTCCTCTGCCAGTTCCATGCCTCACTGCCATACATCAGGGTATTGCTAATTATTTAAAATAAATAAACTAATACATAGTGGAATATGGGAAGTGATTTACAGCATAATTCAGCATTGTTTAGTAGAATTTCGAGCAAGGAAGCTTAATGAATTAATTTGTATAATTTCACCAATTATTAGTTCAAAATAATATATATAGTTAGTATGTTTGCGGCTCGTTTGAGAGTGGGTAGATACTTCCAGAATCAGCATTGAAAAAGACCACCATTCAGAACCTAAAAGTGGCTTTAAATTGATTTAGCCGTGTTTTGTTAAAAGATCTGAAAAGCCAGGTACTTTCCGCTCTCGGCTCCTTCCTCTTCCCACTAAAGAAGCAGCCTCGCAACCTCAATTGGGGATGTCACTGTTATTTATCATTCGTACATTTCGATCTACCGGCGCCGTGCAGTGCAGACACGTACAGTGGCAGGCACGGCATAGTAGGGAGTATTTACTCATGATGGTTACTAGATGTGAATCGATCTTAATTCAACACACGTAATAATCGACACACTTCCTAAAAGTGATATAAAGTCTTTAAAAATACGAAAAAACAACGCCGATAACCTAATCTACCCTAACCTAATTAATAATAATAATAATATTTAAAAAAAAATTTAATTAAGAAATTATATTTTACGTTAGATTAGTCCCGTCCGTCCTATCATCCAATTGAGGATGATAGTTCTTAGAAGTTGGTATTGGTTGAAAATGATATTAACAGTTCTCAGAAGTCTGTTAATATCATTCAAATGACAGGATGGATTATAATGGTTATCTTTTTCTTATCTCTATCTTTTCATTTTCGTGTTTCGCTTTGAGAGTTGTTAATATTATCTTCAATGATCAAAAATATATTACAATGAGGTTTGTAAGCTTCAAAAAGGTATTCAAAAAAAAAATTACCATCAAAATCGATACCAATGAACAAACAAATAAATAAACCGTTTAAAAAAAAAGTGTAACTACGCCAGCAAAAAACCAATATGATTCCAATGAGAAGAAAAGTTTAAAGGTCTATTCACATCTACCGGTACCGTGCGTCCCAGACACGTAACGTGGCAGACATGGCACAGACGTGAGTATTCATATTACACTCTGCAACACAGCAAAGACACATGACAGACACATGACAGACGCGAGTACGGCTCTCAACTGAACTGTCTATTTTATTAACCATATTCCCCAACCAATTCAATTTATTTTTCGTTATCCATCTTCTTAGTTTTAACAATATCTACGTCTATTGACATCAACTGGTGGCGATTCCAAGATGGCGGTGCTAACAGTATGTGTTCATTCTAAATCAGATGTCACCATCAGCCGCCAGCACCATCAAAATATTCTAGCCAATAATCTCGGCCGGTGCTTGCCTGTGCATCCGTAATTTGAATGTGTTCATAGATAATGTAAGCAACTAATGTTGTCATGTCTGCAGTATCTGCACGTTACTGTTTTGCGCTGCACGGTACTTGTAGATATATCGACGGTTCCAACGAACAATGTCGGAAGTGTAAATTGGTAACTTTGAATAAGAGCTGTAGTAGTGACAATAATATGTTTTTCCAATAAAATAAATAGGGGTTTAGACAAAATATCAAAAACAACACTATATTCCTTTATCTCAATAATAATAAAAAAGCAGGCGTGAAACTCTAAACACATAGAAACGAAACTTTAAACAACTCGCGCGAAATGATTCCAATATGGCACAATTCGTTTAACTCCGCGGAAATTATTTAAAATAGTTCCCCACAACACTACTAAACTGTTATACCCGTCATAAACTGTTGCAAAGACACGCTTACGCGTTAAACGCTTTCACATTGAACGTTTTCTTCTGGAACTTTGTCGCTGACCATGCATAGAAACGCCTTTGAAAAAATTTATCGCCTGCCCACGATACGCCGTAACGCGTTGCAAAAAAACGCTTCCGTCCGAAACTTCGTCGGTGGCCGTTGCTACAAAACGCTTTTGCTTCTAACTTATTACATTTCTTTTATTCGAGTAACCGTTTATTTTTAGGAACCGAGACGGTTTCGCTTACTTTTAAAAATAAACTGAATCGCCCACCTCTAGTGAGGATGTCAATTAAAAATTAAAATCTTTTGATGTTGCGTATCACTTTTAGATGTTAAATGAAGATATAAATCATATTATAAACTTTCAAAATATTTCCTAACAAATAAATCTTGAAAAATATATGACTTTTTTTTTTACATCGCTTCTTAAAAAGGGAACATCTTATAATGGAATGTAGTTCATAAAATGTACAGTTAGTGAAGCATTCAATTTGTTAAGTACCTATCTACTAGCGATGAGTGTTCACGCGCGAAACGCTTCGTACCGATCATTTGCCACTCCACGTGTCATAGATCATTTGTATTCTCGCGAACAAATCCATCATACCATCTGTGAACAATATGAATTATTCACTTGAATAAATTCTTCATACGATCTACGAAACGTAGACGTTCGTGAGTTATCCGATCACGCCGATCGTAATACGAAGTTGTCAAATCACATAAACTTTTCTGGATATCCGATTTTTCTGATTTACAATCCTTAGATTTATTTGGGCTGAAATTCGTCACGGAATTGACAGAGTTTCAAATATATCAGCGGAATCGATAAAATCAAAATCACCGCAACCCAGGCCAGGTACCGAAGTAAATTATATAACGGCCTCCTATATATTTAAACCCATTCTACTTTAGATAATTAATACGTTAAAAGATAAAAAAAAGTATTTTGGTGAAGTGTTTGTGGTTCTTTATATTTATTTATTTATTATATTGTACACGGCCTACATGAGATTTTACATATTTTATTACAAAAATTCTAATTACAATAGTCACACAGGTGCAAAACACATCACAGTAGGTACATATGTAAAATAGATAGAGTTCACTAAATACAACAACTAAATATTTAATTTGTCTCACAAACAAATTTTTTATGTTTTTTTTTATTTATTAATATATTTTTTTTACATACACATTTATATAAACATAGGTACAAAGGTTATAAATATTTTATTTTTATTTTTTATCCTCTATTATATATATATATATTTGAAGACATGTATATATAAATTTATTTATATGATAAAAATAAATATATATATTTCACGGAATTTTTTTTTCATATTTGTTTATATATATTTAATCATATACATACATATATACCTATATTCCTTATATCTATATATTTACAGTTTTACAAACTAAGCGAGTTTTTACTTATAATACTAATAAGATTGTAAAAGAAAATCAGATAAAATGAAATATAAAAACTTTGCGTGTTTATTTTTTTTTTAATTTGGTTGTGAGAAAAACCATATTTGTATAAATACATGGATATTGAAGATAAGTTAAATAAGAAAAAAGATAATGAAAAAAAAAAATGGGGAAAATATGCAATTATAGCAGAAAAAGGTTGATGTCATTGGTTTTTATCCAGTTTTTTACAACATTTTTGTTTGTGTTTAAAGACGATATGTTTGGACACTTACATTCTGTAGATAGTAAATACATTTTAGGAGTAATAAAAAATAAATAAACATGTCTGGGCAAGCCTGATTTTGCACAAAGGTACTTTAAGTACGTTTTTTATTCTGTTACTAAAGCGATTTTTTCAGGAAAATATATATTTTAGGCACTGTAGACAACAATTTTTTCTTACATCTAACAGTTCAGCCTCATGGAATAATTGTACGGAGGGGAAGAAACTTTCTTTATGTAATACTATTTTTTGAGATGTTTCAATGATTTAATGTAAGTATTATAAATTCCCCCCATCCGATTATTCCATGAGATACTGATGATTGCACCAGTGCATGGTATTCCATTCTCATTATTTCGATATCAACTATGTTATTTAAACATTTAAAAATGTAAGTTAAATACCTTAATTTACTTACAAGCTTTTGTACATGATGTATCCATTTAAGTTGGCTATCTATTATAATTCCTAAATATTTAACTGTATTCCCTGAACTCATTTCTGTACATTTATGGCACGTAACAGAGTTGCATTGTTGTGGAACCTTATATTTAGGTGGTTAGAGGTGCCGTCTTTTTGGTATTATGGAAAGGAATGTAGATAGTTTTTTCATAGTTTAGAGTTAAAAGGTTTTGGTTAAGCCATTCTTTGACAATGGAGGTGCCTTTTTGTCATTTTCAGTGACTTCCTTCCAGGATTTACCATGTAAGGTGATTGCAGTATCATCAGCATATGAGAAAAGTTTTCCCGGAATGTTAAAATTCAGCTATAACGTCATGTAAGTACCATTCCAAATAATTAACAACAGGGGTCAATATACAGTATTGTTGGTGGAAGCTTTATTTTCTCTTGTAATAAATACTGCATTCATTACAAAAATAATTTTTGTGAAAACCAACAGTAATTCATGTTTTTCACTAAACCATAACTGTTCATTCTGTGGTAACAAAGAAACATCAAGTCTGGGTAAGGCACACAACATATAGTATATTATCTAGTTTGTTTTCTGTCAAATTCTCCCATTTTGCCAAAAGCAATGGATTAATTTACTATTTAAGAATGTTTTGGAGCCACGGTATTCTCGGGTGAAGATATGTGCAGGAGTTCAGTACAGTGTGATCCTTCCGGTTATATTCTTGCGACAAAAGTGACACATGTCAAGTTTGGTGGAGCAGCCCAGGCACACGCTATGACCGCACTGGAAGACCACACCTCTAGGGTTCTCCAAACAGACGGGACAGGTGATCTGCTCCTCTAACTCCTCCACCTTATTTTCCAGCTCGCGGAGGCGCTCATGACTTGTGAAGCGGGGGTTTGCGGAAAAACCCGCGATCGACTCTCGCGCTGAAAGTAAACCAAAAAATTTGACACTCGAAGCTAACTTCAGAACTTCCTCTTCCCCTTCTCCTTCCCCTCCCCAATACCTTCAGCCTCACAACATTCCCCAATTGGGGATGCCATAGTCTCACTGGCTCCAGACGGTTTCGAGCAGTTGGGACTCTTGTGCGGTATTCATATAAAAAAAAAAGAAAAATACAAAATGTGGTCATACGAATATAGGTATGATACATAGATTTACAGAATTCTTAATGTTATAAAACAATAAAACCCAAAACAATTGGCGTTAATTAACTAAAGTGTTAAGACAAGCATTGTGTTACCGGCCTTTAATGTTTAGTCAGCACAGAATTTTTATTTTAAACTGTCGGATATGTAGGTAAAGTACGAAGAATTTTTCCTGACCCTACCAGTCCGTGTAATACGAGGTCACAGAGTCACCATATACTTGGGCTTGCAGTTGCCGGTAATGCCGGGACAACTGCCAAAGTTCAGTTGTCAAAGCAGGGTATTTAAGATGCTAATGTGCTTATTTGAGTTTATCAACGTTAACCTTCTTAGAGCTTACAAAAATAAAGAAAGCTTTCTCTTTTCTTTCGAACATCTCATAAGGACCCTTGTATGTTGGTATGAGGGCTCTCTTTCTTCTTCTTTCCCTCACTCCAATTTCCCTAGTGGACAAGATTCCTCCACTTCTCGCGGTCCCGCGCTGCGTGGAGAGCTGCGGACATCGACGTTCCGACGCCAGTAATATTCGATCACTTCATTGCAACGGTGATAATCTTTTGCTTCTCCACTTTGCCAGTGACAATGAGTCTTCCAAAGTTTGAGTTCTCAGTTCGGCGAGCAACATGTCCGAAGTATCTATGTCCGAAGGCAGACAGTTTATAGTCTATTATGGATGCTCAGCTCTTCCAGAATGGATATATTAGTGCGCCTGGCTATCCATGGAATCCTGAGTATTTTTTTCCAGCGCCACATATCGAAGGCGTCCATGTTTCTACACCGTACAGAAATATTGGGAAAATCAGCGCCCGGATGAGTCTGATCTTGATGGTCTTTGTTATGCCTCTGTCACATCATATCTTCTACATTTTGCTTATGCAAATCCTTCTTTTCACTTCTGTTTCACGGCCTCCTTAGTAACTTATAGACGAGTTTGGGTACTTATACGAAGTCGTTCACCGTTTCTTAGTCTGTGAGAGCATTATTTGTTCTTACAGAGGTGTTTTCCCACTCGATCATCAACTTTTTTTAAATTTGTTCATCAGTCCAGATTACAGCTTTCTAGGGGGATTTCTTTACTTAATCCCCAAGGAAAACGTGTGAGCAAGTGTTTAAATCTGAGTGTCACTTTCCCTGTCGATCATCGTTACACAAAATCGGTATTCTTGTAAGAGGTTGGTAGGGGTCCAATGATGTCTTAATGCAAATGATCGAATTGGTATATCCTTGCATGTTTTTTGATATTGTTTACCCTTTTTAATTTTTTCTCTGTCATCGTATTCAAGAAATATCTTTGCATTATCAAACATTGAATTGCATTGATACCAGCATGACTTGTGTTATGACATGAGGTCAGTGTTTTTTCGCAGAATTTCAGTAGTATATGATCGCTATTTCATATTTTTTTAGGCAATTAGAATCTGGCATTGTTATCAATTCAATTTGATTATTTTTAATTATAAGCTATTGTAATTCTTCATATTTAGCTTGTTCTACTGCAAGTTCTTTGATGCTGAACTGACCGGGAATGGAAATTTCTTTGATTCATGCCAGTGTCTGCTACGGTACCCAATGTCTTGGGCTTTTAATGTTTTATTCTGTTTCAACACTGAGAGATGAAATCCAGCTGTCTCAGTCTTCGAGGTGCGTCAGATGCTGTAATGTTTTTAGTGAGATCGAAATTAACCGCCTTATGTCAATGAACGTACGCGATTCGCAAACTTTGATTGTACCATTCTGCGCTATCCCGTATCACGTACGCGCTTGAGAAAAAATAATATATCTCATTACTACAAACCGTAATGATCACGCGCGCGTTCCAACAACACGGGACATCAAGTCTAAACAAGTAGTTCTTCAAGGACAAGGAAGACATATATTTTGATAAAATATTATCGGGCATGAGTATGACTAACATTGTGTTCATAATCTAGACCAAAAAAAAAGTGATTATTTTTTTGCCTATTTTTCAGAAAATTACGTGAAGGTTAAGTTGTTTGTGGTCTGTATGAACATTAAACTTACCTCTATCATGTGTAATCAACATGTCAAATGCAATATGTTTATGATCGTATATGCTATAACGTTTATGAGTTTGGCTTAGCTTCTAGGAATCAATCCCAGAGGTTGCAGGCGGTTCTAAACTCGTTGAAGTAACTCGCAAAGGTTCTTGAGGCATCGGTCATGAGTGCTAATTGGGCGTTATAAGCACGATGAAAAAGTGTGACAAAGCTTTCTAAGCAATCTTTGCCCATTTTAAATGCTTCAATTGCGGTTGGAGTTCATTTTATGTGTTATCCCTCTTTTTTTAATTATGTGACTAAGTGCTGTGCTCGCCTTGGATTAGAGCTACATCACGGTAGAAGTTCACCATTCACAAGAATCGGCGTAATTCTTCTATTGTTCTATGTTGAGAAAATTCGGTTATTACATTGTCTTTTCCCCTGCTATGGGTAATCCCATCACTGTTAATGCAGTAATTATGAAATTAGTTAATTAATCTGAATTTATCCAAAGGGGATAAAACTTGATAAAGTTGCTTTTGTGCATTTCTTTATTTCTGGAAGAATATAAAATATCTTCTAAATACGTAAATACATAGTAAAGTCTTAGAAACATCATGTCTTAATTAGATTCCTCGCAAACGACAAGGATACGGTGATCAGTATCTTCAGTGTGTCTTCAGACTGTTACTCATTAGCTCCTTCATTCGACGGAGGAGCTGGGCAGGTTTCTGATCCAACAAGTCCAGCTCCCCTAGAAGATATTGAATCTGTTGGGCCTTTGTACTTACTCTTCGTAAACCTGAAGGATTCGCTGCTTCTAAGTCTGGCACTTGTTTTCTTTAGACGGGTCGCTGAGCATGTCTATAATATTGCGGAACTCGTTTCTAGTTTCCCAGTTTGGCAGCAAGTATCAATATCGGTTAGTGTGTGTAGCTAGAGTGTTAGAATGGGGCCGATGTCACATTTGCCACACAATATTCAAAATAGTCCTATGAAGCATAGATAATTCACCCATGTCATACCTAGATCTCGAAGGATGGGTGACCCAGACGAATCCCTAATAGGACCAGCATTTTCCTGTGCCAGTGTCAGCTCTCCAACCTGAAAAAATCAGTATAATTTTTTTAAATAAATCGTTCTTTTGACATAAATAAAGGTTTAAAATTTTTAAATACCGATACAATTGGTTAACAATTAGACGAATTTGAAATTTTTGAAATTAGAAAAAGTGTTAAATAGTCAATTAAATATTCTTAATAATCAAATATTTTTTTAAAAGATCTATCTCTTAAATTTATTTTCATATTAATAACCATATTTAGAATGTTATTACTATAAATTTTAATAATAATAGGACTAACTATTATTATTTAATTTTTTATACCATTTATCTTCTTGATTTATACTAATAATAAAAATAATTTCGTTTTTAAATTTCTAATTCCAATTAATTATTTTATATTATTATTTTTAGTATACTATCATTTTTATTATTAATTTTATAATATTATTTTTAGTATACTGTTTCTCCTAACGAGGAAAGTTTTGCTTTTGAAACATGTTGATATTTACATATTAAAAAAGTGGTGCAAACAATGTTACTATTTTTTAATTTATTGATCATTCACCACAAAGTGACTATAAATCTATTAAATAAATTAAAAACAATGGATTAAAAAATTTAAAAGTAAAAAAAACTTTAAAGTTCAAAGGAAATCGATATAATTGATATTAATCTCTCGACACAACAAAAAGCGATTTAAATTTTATTAATTTATCAAAGTTGATGAAAAGCGACAATTTTTAAAAATTAATTTATCAACACGATACAGACCCACACTAATAAAATAAAATAAAATTCTATTAAAGCTTTATTTTAAATTACTACATGACCCCTTTTCACATTGTATCTCTTTTGACTTCCGAGTCTTAACTTTGTCCATTTGAACAACATTAAAATATGCATTGGCCTTACCTTTCCCCATTCTTTAAACTTATCATATGACCAAGTACATGCTAAATTTGCTGTAACTAACTTAGCAAACAAATCTTAAACATTATGAAAACTAACCATTTTTTTGTGAAAGCTCCCAATGGTAGGATGTATTCTGCTGGTTTCCGGATCTGAACATGGATGTGGTTCTTCCACTAAGCAATGAGAAAACCACAAATTAATCTTGATTACAGGCATATAAAATTAAATCACATAGCATTTTCCCCTATAATCCCAATCGACAATAATAACCAGATCTTCAACAATCTACACCCTTAATATCACATGAATATAACCAGCCACGGATAAACACATTTTAAGTACCAGGCAATCACATACTTACATCATTGAAACAACAAACAGAGAATACACCAACACATAATCAAACATATTTTTCGATCTGGATAAAAACAAAAGGTACCATTTTTTTCTTAACTTAATAACAACAAATCTAACACTTATAATTGTTGTATGTGTTTTATGCCTTTTTTATAATATTCCTTACATAATATTTAAAAAAAATGATAATAATAAATTTATTTCTTTCCATTCATTTGGTGTGGAACTAGCAGGCTCATTTATTAAGTTGATCACAACAACAAGCGGAATATGATAATGAAATTGCCATTTTCTTATATTCAATGCTCATTCATATCCAAAAGCACACATCCTACCTTTGGTCATAGAGCAATGCACGCCACTGCACACGTCTCATAATGACACATATTGTACATAAGAAGAAAATAAATAAAATTAAAAATAAAATACGATTTAATAATAATCTTTTTTTTTTTAATGTATAAATTAATAAAAATAATTTACAGTACCTACACCTTATTCTTACTTGACAGTATTTTAATATTATTGATATTTATTTATTTTTAAATTTAATGTAAATCAAGTATTTTAGTTTTTTATTATTGTGACAGCTGTTTCGGCGTTCAAAGCCATTTTAAAACTGTTTGAACTGTCACAATAATAAAATAATTAAAAAAAACATTAATGCTTGCGAAATTTAATAATAACATTATTAGATTTGAATTACATTAAATTTGAAAAAAAAAATAAATGGTGTTCCAAGAATTAAACACAAAAACAATTAATAAGAAGTACTTTCGAAACATGTTGATATTTATATATTAATAACAGTGGAGCAAAAAACAAAGTACTTCTTATTAATTTATTAATAATAACACCATAAAATAATTACACATCTATTGAAGAAATTAGCAAGTATTTTATTATGCTTGTCACGGTGTTTGAAAGAGAGAGTACGAAAACAGTGTGCAATATAGTTGTGAATGATGAATACTTGGAGCAGGTCGATGAGTTTGTGTATTTGGGAAGTATGTTTACGAGAGATGGAAAGGCTGATAGGGATATTGAAAGAAGGGTGAATGCAGGAAACTCCATTAACGAAGGACTGAACGTGGTTCGCGCAAACAAAAAGTTGTCCAAAGAAGCGAAGCTAGCAGTTCACAATGGAGTGCTGATACCAACCCTGATGTATGGCAGTGATGCATGGAACTGGCAGAGGAAGGATGAAAGTAGACTGAATGCTGAAGAAATGAGATCTCTGAGACGAATGTGTGGTAAAACCATGTATGATCATGTGAAAAATGTTGAGATTCATAAAGAATGCAAGGCTGATGTAAGCGTAGTGAGAAAGATTAAGAAAAGGACGCTTAGATGATTTGGGAATGTAGAGCGAATGAACGAAGAGAGGAGTGTAAGGAGAATATATGATGCGAATGTGAATGGAAGAAGAAGCCGGGGACGTCCGAGGAAGATATGGCACAATCAAGTGAATCAAATACTTGAGTCGGGCCATGTCAGAAGTCGGAAAAACAGAAGAAAATGTATGAGACGTTGTATGAATGTGAATGAAGCAAGAAGTGTATGCCAAGATCGAGTTGTTGGCTGTCCGTCATCTCTACCTACACCTGCGGAGAAACGGCGTAATGGTTAGTTAGTTAGATTTCAAGTCCGTTTTGAAGTCATGTTCATTCTCGCTTAGAGAGATGGAGATCTTGTACTATTCTTGCTATTTAGGAGGAACCAAATTTAGAGAAACTTGCCCAAAAAGCTGGTAGCTTAAAGCTATCCGTGGCTTTATCCTACCGACTTTCTTTTGGGTATGCTCGAAATGAATGGGTCAGAAAGGATGTACACATTGTTACACATTTCTTCAGACTGATTCTTGGATGGTTTGAAAACTCGACTACCATGGAGAGCATTCATCTCCATGTTCCTGATGATTATCTCCATCACCGACAGCATAAACTGTTTTATCCCCCAACCTGTAGGACCAACTTGCCTATAGTCATGCCAGTGAAGAGGGGAGTCTTGTTGTTGAACAGAATCAATTCGAATATTAACATACTTAATATCAATGAAGTTGCTTTTAAACAGCATGCTTTTTTGCTTTCTAGTATAAAATGTACCTACGTATATATATATATATTTTTTTTTTTTTTAATTGTTTATTTATATTAATACAATTACTTTAAAAATGTCTTAAATTGAAAATAAAATAAAGTTTAAGAATATTAGATGAATTGAATTAAATAAGGTTCTCCAGCCCTGAAGTGGCAAAAAAAAAAAAAAAATAGACCAGAAAAGAAGCACTGATGCGTTGCTTTGGAAAAACTGCATTTGGAATAAGGAACTCCAGTGAAAAATATAATGGGTTTCAAAATATATATTCGTATAGATCAGCAAATGCCGATTCTGAATATATAACTTTCATTGTATATAATTATATGTAGATTTTATAAATCGTTATATAAAAGTGAATTAAAAACCGTACCATCAAAACACCATGTTCTGTTGGTACCACTGATTCTGACGTCACACATGCAGCTTTCGAGCCCAACTTATAACTAGTTAGGTTTTTTTCCGCTTTTTATAATCTATGGCTTATAATTTCGCTGTTTGCAGTGTTCATTTTGCTCATAAAATAATTATGTTTGTTTATTGTGACTACTTGAGGGTTTTTGCTTGAAAATTCATAACAATTTTAACGAATTTCTCTACTTAGTAATCTATACCGCTTGCATAAAACAACAACGTCATTGGCACTTTGGTGATTATTTCTTGAGTTATTCCGGAAGTGGAGGATTTCTAATGATACCTCTAATCTATTATTTCTTACAATGCATAATACATTTATTTTTATTTCAAGCCATTAAAGTTCAAAACTATTTATGTTAATACCTGTCTACTTCTGTCACCGGCTGTTTGTCAAGTTCACAGATGCGCATGAGTCAGTTTTCGCGCATGCGTAGAACACTGATGGAAGCTATTAACGCAAGCGATTCTGATTTACCTTTTAAACATAATTTAAAGCATTAAAGGACTTAAAGACTTTCTTTGAACGCTGATAAATTGTTAATTAGTTGCGAATATGAATGTATTTTTGCACTTTGGTACAATGCACCTACAATAGTAACGAGACGCTGATATTCTACAATGTTTCCTTCAATTAAAAGTAGTTAAATTTGAGTATAAAGTTCTCTAAGTTTTGTATGGAATCCATATAATATTGATTACCGCCTATAAGATCGCTAATCCGACTGCTCGTGTGACGTCACACCCAACAAGCCATAGATTTCGTGCGTTTTGGTGGGCTTTAAAAAATTGAAACTTTAACAATTATTTTAACCATGAAAACGAACTTAAAATTTTTTTTTAAATAATCAGAAAATTAAGTTGTTAGGTCAACCTTAATAATATATTTTAAATGTACTGGAGTTCCCTATTGCTGGCATCAAAAGTGAGCAACCAGAAGTGAGGTCATCCTTCCCAAGCAAAGAACGTGGCCACGCGCCGCAACCTCGGGATCCGAAATGCCTTTGTTCGTATAGCAGAGCAAATCATACTTAGAGATGCCCTAACACGCAAGGGAATAACCAAAATAAGAGACAGGACAAAAATCAACACCTACCGATAAAAGATATGAATACAGATTTTTAGGAATTTCATAAAAATTGGCGAAATTCTTCATTGAATTAGATTGAGGAAATTCGGTTATTACCTTGACCAAAAGGTTAACTCCGTCATCTGCAGCGGAGAAAGCCCCGCTAAAGGTAATCCCGTCACTGCTGATGAACTAACCAAGAAAATTTAGTTAATAATTGCCGAAATCACATTTGTTTGCATCCAAATGGACTTGATCAAAAATATATTAATGCAAATACAAACTTATGAAAGAGAAGAAATTAAAATATCTTTTAAATACGCAAATACAAAATCCTAGATAATCATGTATAAATTTTGTTCCTAGCAAACGTCAAGGATAGCATGGTGGGAATGTGCAGAAAAGGGCGCATTATCTGTAGCTATGACCACACAATCGCCCAAAATCCCAACCCAAACTCGGTATGGAGTTGGGACGTTAGCCGATCGTAGAGTGACTATAAATCGGGCAACTACACGATCGGCCAACGTTCCAACTACGAATTCCAAACTAGTGATGCCATTTTAGCTAAAACCTATCGATCTACCGATACACATAGAAAGTCTACTGATGTTTATAATATTATTGACACAATTCGTTTATAATACTGGAAAAAAATGCTAGGTATTCATGAAATAATAATTGTCGGGAATCACCAAATCACCCATCCTTTATTTCTTGAGCTTTACAATAAAAACGTTGTTACATTTTTTCGTCTTTCGAAATATTAGAAAAATATGATAAACTTCAATGTTATAGCCCCCACCACTTTTGGATAGCTGTTGCGCCTGTTTTAGCTTTGTATTTTATTTTTATGAATTAACTGAGTCAGATTGTAGCGCAACTAGCCCCGATTATGCATCGGATTACATGCATTTCGCTATTAAGATGATTTTCATGAAAAACGGCGCTATACAAATTATCCAGTTATTATTATTATTTGCATAATATGCATAATGCATATTTGGGTATTTATTTTGGGGTTATTTGCATCTTTAAGTCTTTTTTCATCAATGTAAACATATAAACGTCATGTTTTATTCTTTGTGCAGCACGTTCGTCGGGATCGCCTGCCGAACTTATACTGAACATGTGATCGTATGATCGTGACATTAGTATGTCTTCAGGCAGACTGTTAATCGCCAGCTCCGAACTTCCTAGTCCAATTCCCCTAGGAGTTATGTCGTATCTTCATAATCCTGAAAGAGTTGCTGTTTCAAGGTCTAGAACCTATTCTCTTTAGGCGGGTCGCTGAGTAGGTCCCTAATATGCCGGAACCCAGTTTGGCAGCAAATATGAAGATTGGTTAGTGTTGTATGGAGCTAATGTCATACTCCCTACACAATTATCAAAATATTCCTTCAAAGTATAGATAATTAACCCATGAAATATTATGTACCTCGATTCTGAAGGGTGGTTGCGTCAGACGAATTCCTATTTCGACCAGTACCAAATTTATTTACCAGCTCTTCAGCCTGAAAAAAATTCCAATTTATATTAATAATGTGTAGGTAATAATAATATACGTTTGTTTCAATTAGTAATACATTATTTTAATATAACAATACTCAAAAGAGTCACAGCTCAATTGTGCCATGGTACGGTTTACCGGGAGCGGTACGTTTACGCCACATCAAAAAGAGTCGGCACAATTGCGCTGTAGGTTCATGAACAGCTCATCGCCATCACACTAATAAATTATTATTTTTTCTATTGAAGCTTCATCTAAAATTACCTCATGTCCCTTTCACATTGCATCTCTTCTGACTTCTGGGCTTCAACTTTGCCCACTTGAACAAAGTTAAAATATACATTCGCCCTGCCTTTCTCCATTAGATAGATAGATAGATGACCAAATATAACCTAAATATAATAAGGAAAATTGGCTGTACCTAACAGAGTGAATAAAACGTGAACATCGTGAATACTAACCAATAGTTTACGAGATCTCTCCATGGCAGAATGTATATTGCTGGCGTCTGGATCTGGATCTAGATTTGGTTCTTCGTCTAAACAACGGGATTGAGAAACCACAGATGAGTAATGATTACAAGTATATTAAATTAAATCACATAGTATAAGACCAAGAACAGAAAATCTTTGAGAACAGTTGCTACTGCATACTGATTTGTTCAATCACTATATTTGACAAGGTGTGGCTGCCGAGTTTACTCGCCCCTCGAGTTTCTGATCCCCAAGTCCAGTTCACCTAGGAGTTGTTAAATCTGTCGGGCCTTCGTATCTTCGTAAACCTGAAGGAGTCGTTGCTTCAAGGTCTGGAACCTATTTTCTTAAGGCTGGTTTTTCTTTATTAACTTTTCTCTACTCAGTTTGACAATAAGTACCAAATAAGTGAGGTGAAGTCAATCGGGGTAGAGTCGTTGTTAACTCACGGGTTTAATTAATGTCTTATTACCAACCGGTGTCTACAATTTGATAGTTACCCAGTTGAACACGAGTGATCAATAAAACAGACAGTTGCTCGATACCAAATAAAATCCAAAGCGTACAGATATTTTGCTTGTTTTGAGTTTTTATGCAAAAAAAACTAGTGCACAGGTCAAATTAAAAAAGGCATAGGTTTATCCACATGTTTAATCTAGGCACCGATGTGTTGTTAATCATATATTTAGTTCGGTTTTGTCATAAACTTACATCAATTACGTTTGAGTACCTGTTTTTTTTTTTTTTTAATAAAAATTTCGGAATTTTGCATGGTGAAGTCAATTATGCTACGAATGTACAAAAAAAGCTGGGCTTTCCAGGGAAGCCGGAGTTATAAATTTTAATTCCTTTTAAAGGAAGGGAAATAAGAAAAAAAAATATTAGAAAGGCTAGCAATAAAGATTAACAAATTAATAAATGAACATTTTTTATTATATAATTAATAATGACTCCACAAAGTTATCAATCATTTGAAGAAATTATAAAAGAACATTTTTTAATTAACTTTAAATTAAATTTTGATATTTTTTATGATATTGACATTTTTATAATATTATTTAAATCGGTGTTATAAAATTGGACTCTAGTATCTCAATAACAAATCTGTAATGCTTTTACCGTTATTTTTTCTCTTTAATTTTTTTTTTTTCAACTTATGTACAGCACGAGATGCATGCGCCTAAATATAATAATTTTGCCCTACATTTGTATGATGATTGTAATTTATTGTTGTATTATATTATATTGTTGAAATAAACTCCTGCTGACAAGCTACTTGCAGTGGCTTAGCGGGTATAAGTTCCCACTGTATATAATTAATATTATACAATAATAAAATAAATAAAAAAAAAAAAAAAAAAACTACTTTTATTTTAAACAAGCCTCGAGGGAAACAAAATAATTTCACCCATGGTGGTGAGGTTCATCACACTATTCGACATTTCAGTGATAAAAATGAGATCAAAAGTTGGTATCTTATTCTAAATGGGATCAAAAGTTGGTATCTAATGAGATAGAAGTTGGTATCTAATGAGATCAAAAGTTAGTATCTAATTTTAAATGAGATCAAAAGTTGGTACCTAATTCCAAATGAGATCAAAAGTTGGTATTTAATGAAATAGAAGTTGGTATCTAATGTGATCAAAAGTTGGTATCTAATTTTAAATGAGATCAAAAGTTGGTATCTAATGAGATCAAAAGTTGATATCTAGTTCTAAATGAGATCAAAAGTTGGTATCTAACGAGATCAAAAGTTGGTATCTAATTCTAAATATGAAAGTTACCATCGCTTTAATTAATATATTAACTTTTTTATGAAGTGCAAACTAAAAAAAACACGATTTTTGATCGACTTCATCCCTTATTACGGCCGTATCAATATTGGTTGGTGTGTTCTTGGTAGTGCATGTAGATAAAGTGTTTGGGTGGGGCCGGTGCCCAGTCACTATACAATGTTCAAAATAGTCCTTTAAAATATAGATACTTAACTGAAGACATAATGTACCTAGGTTCCGAACAGGGGAAGCGTCAGACGTATCCCTGATACGACTAGTACCCAGTTTTTTCATCAGCTCTTCAACCTGAAAAAAATACCAATTCATATTAATTATTTTACTAGACTCTTTGCCTAGATTGTCTCATCGCTTAATCCTAACATACAATGTGCAAGCAATAATAACATACGTGTCTAACGGCTGATTTTTTAGTATTCTTAGGAATGTTATGAGTCAGATTGGATTTTTAGGATTCCTACCCGATAGCAACCTGCTATATTTAGCCCAGCTTAAAAATCAACTGAAATACCGGCCATGAAAAACATCAATAAATATGATAATTGTCTTTCCAAAACATGATACAGTTTTTAAAAATCAACTTGAAATATTTAAGAAAACTTACAAACAATTAAGATTTTTTTATTACAATTAGAAGGTATACCTACTGTTTTGGCATCATAAATGCATAATTGTCCCATAGTTGACTACCCACCCCTCCCTACCCGATCCGATTCTTATTGTCACTGGAAGGAGATATTGCCAGCTTTAGTTCGATCAAAACGCTGGATGTCGGGATGACAAGGGCGTTAGCTGCCGCGAATCAGATCAGCTGGAGTTCGATCTCAAGGTTCATCGCGAGATGACAAGGGAGTTGAACCGACGCGACATCGGAGCATCTAGCCAATTCTGGATTACAGTGAAGTTACAGTGAGGTGAAATTAACTGCTAAGGATATCTACGAACAAGGTAGGCTCTTTCAATTTCTGTGGCATCCTCCCGTTTCTCTTCACTCCTTCCATCACCTTTTTTTCTCATCTGGTTCTCTTCGCCGCCAGTTCCAGAATTGGGATTCTTTCAGAACTATCAAAACACCTACATTATTTTAAAATACCAATCCTCAAAAGAGTCACAGATCAATTGTGGCGTGGTACAGTTTACCGGGAGTCGTACATTCACGGCACATCAAAAAGAGTCGACACAATTTTGCGGCAGGTTCATGAACGACTCATCGCTATGACACTAATAATTTTTGTTTTCTATTAAAATTACCTCAAGTTCCATTTGACATTGCATCTCTTCTTACTTCCGAGACTCAACTTTGCCAACTTGAACAACATTAAATATACATTTGAATAGATTACAGGTACAATGTAATGCACCGTGGCACCCATACTATGTCTCGTGGCCCAATGGTAGCTTGACATGCATGGCTATCCAAAGTGCTGAAAATTAAATATTTTTATAATAGTATGAAATCCATCCACCAGAGCCAGCCTAAATGAATACAACAATGCCATTTTCGGCACGATGTCAATGGCTGTGAAACACCATTCTCAATTAATGAGTTTGTTGTATAAAGAAAAGCTGTAAGAAATATATATTTATTTTTTCATATGAAGCCGTAACTTGGTGATGTGACATTATAATTTAAAAAATAAAACAATAACTTTGTTTACATCACTTTTATTTATACTTTTGCCGACCGGGTTTCGCTACTACCGTAGCTTCTTCAGGGTAGTATACAACTAAACTATGAACTAAAATATACATGTGTTGTAGGTTGATAAAAGCAGGCGAGTGGAGGGCCAAGGGTGGGAGATCAGCAGGTACCCGCTGACCGGGAAGGGTGTGTACTTTGTTTATTGGGAATAATTCTAGTCTACTGTTAGTGTTTTTGGATTTCCTTATTTCTAACGCTTTTAAGTTATCTAGTCAAATGCCGGTTTCATTTTTATGCAGTAAACTAGTGCCTGTATCTTTATTGAATGTGTGGTCTGTTTCTAAGAGATGGTTAGCAAAAATTATCAACCTATAACACATGTGTATCTTAGTTCATAGTTTAGTTGTATACTGCCCTGAAGAAGCTACAGTAGTAGCGAAACCCGGTCGGCAAAAGTATAAATACAAGTATAATAAACAAAGTTATTGTTTTATTTTTTTAAATATATTAGTTGACATGTTAAAAGTAATGAAATGAGGAACTCATCTGCTATGTGGACCATAAATTTATCCTCTCACATATTCAAGTGGATGCTACGAAGCAGGTATATAGATCCTTTGCTCTTGGTGTCACTTTAAACTATTTTGTTAAATCCGATATTTGATTATAATGTTATTAAATTATAGTGATCTCAGAAACAAGTTACACAAAAAAACAATACTTTTAAGATTAAAAACTGAATCTATTCATTAGAATGTGTATTCTGCCATATTTTTTAGCCCGATTGAACGTAATTTAATGCGGTTATTCACAAAACCCCGATCACACAAAGAAATTGATTTATGTTCTAGAATACATAATTTAAATAGAACATAACTTTTTTCCGAAAGTTTATTCGCAAAGTACAATATATTTGACTAATTGTTACGCGTGTGTATGACAAATTTAAAATAGTGTAAACAAATCAGTTTAATTATTTTTTATTCCAAGTGTGTTTCAATGAATATAAAGCGAGGAAAAACTACTTAAACCGCATGCATACCACAAGTAATAAATCACGTTTTATTCTCCGTACCAAATGAATGGAGGCATGCCACAAGGATCTGTACTGTCACCGACGCTGTTTTTGTTGCACATCAATGATCTCGTTGAATGTGCACACCAACAAATGGTTACGCTAAAAACAGCATCATTCACGAGAGTTATCTTTTTGATAATCCCCTTCCACTTTTGACGTCTGAATGGCTTGGAAAGATTTGAGACAAAAAGTTGACCACCACCTTGAGAAGGATCGTGCCTGGGGTAAGGCCAACTTGGTCAGCTTCAACATCTCAAAAACCCAAGCATGTCTGATCTTGAAAAAAAAGGAAGTCAATGACTGTATGGTGCAATTTAATGGGAGCACCGTCCCCAATAAAGACTCCATTGAGATGCTTGGGATAAGTTTTCGTATCAGATCAACTCAATTATCGGGACTTCATAGAAGCCCTAGTAAATTTGGCTTCCAAGAAACTTGGTGTCTTGTATAGGACTAGCAGATTCTTCAATAGTGACTGGCTGCTAACCTTTTACAAATCTCATGTACCTACATCCAACAGTTTTGGATGTCACTCCTTGACTGGAGCTCTCAAATACTTGTTAAACCCTCTTGATTCTGTGCAAAGGAGGGCGGTTCGTTAACAGATCGATAGACATCTCTAATGCACAGATTCAATGCAGGTATGCTGAATCTGTTCTACAGATATTTCAATGGAGCCTGCTCGAAAGAGCTAGCAGCGTTGATTCCCTCCGCCTTTTATCCAAATCATATATAGAATGAGCTATCGGCATCTGTCTTTCCCCCTACATTTAACCTGGCCCTCTATTAACAAATCCTTTCCTTAGGTCTCCGGTGGTGATTTCAGAGATTTTTGAGATTTTTGAGATTTCAGTTAAAAAAAAAAAAAAAAACTAACCATTTTTTCCTGCAAGCTCCCCATGTTGGGATATTATTTGCTGACGTCTGGATCTGGATCTAGATATGTTTCTTCGGCTAAACAATAAGAAAATCACAAATGAGTAATGATTACAGATATATTATAATAGTATACAGAAGGCCTCCATGGTCGAGGGGCAAGGTTCTCGACTGTGAATCCGGAGCCCGCAGGTTTAAATCCCGGTGTGCGCAAACAGGGCTGCCGAGGACCCGTGCCGGGCCTGGGGTTGCTCATTAAAAAATTCAAATTAAAAAAATCCAAAAGTCTTTATTTTACAAATAAAATTTTTTTTAAATGTACAAAGGTACATCGTATTTCTTACAGTTAGCCCCCAAAATATATATATGTTTATAAAAATACATATTTATATATAAACAATAGTGAAGTGCGTTCAATCTATGTGTTCAATAACATTTGTTGAGGAATGTTTTGAGTGATGATTTAAATAGAAATAGACCGTGTGTTTGTTTGATGTTACGTGGAAGGTTGTTATATACTTTAATAGCCATGTAGTAAGGTTCTTTTTGAAATATTGTTTTGTTGGCTTGTGGTATTAGTAGGTTTTCTTTAAATCTTGTTGTGTGTTTATGTATTGAGTATTTTAAAGGAAACCTGTCTGGAGATGACCGTAGTAAAAGGCATAACTCAATTATGTATCAGTGATTGTCAGAAGTTTCAATTGTTTAAAGAGGGGTCTACACAAATCCGGATAACCGGAATTTGTGATTTTTCTTACTCATCTATATTGAATGATAAAAACATTTACTGAGTTTCCCCAAAACACTATTCTGTACTTAATCATTGAATAGACGTATCCATAATATGCAGAAATTACTGAATTGATATTCATGACTTTTCTGAGTGTGCCTAGTATAAAAGAGAAGATGTGATTTTAGCAACAATTTTTGATACATGTTCCTTAGAGTTTATGTGTGAATCTAATTGTACTCGTATTCCCAGCAGTGAACAAGTTTGGGAAAGTTCGATATCATTTTTTATATTGAAGTTTAAATTTATGCTTATAGATGAAGCTTGTACTGGACAAAATTTCAGAACCTGTGTTTTGTTTGTGTTAAGTGTTAAATTTTGAGACAACTTTGCCAGTTTGCTTATGATTCGCAGGTTTCGTTAACGTGCCTATTAAAGTCGTCAACGTCTCCAGTGCACTTAAATAACAAAGCGGTACCATCAGCAAACATTGAATATTCTGTGCCAACAATAATTGTAAGTTCGTTTATATAAATAAGTAAGAGGAGAGGACCAAAAATTCTTCCTTGTGGTACACCTTTGTTAATAGGTCACCAACTGGATTCTATCGTATGCTGCATCATTTTATCATCAATGTTTAAAATTTGAACTTTCTGCTTATGATTTTTGAGATATGATTCAAACCATTTTAAGGCTAAACCTCTTATGCCAGTGTGTTCAAGTTTAAATAGAAGAAGCTTATGATCAACATTATCGAATGCTTTTGAGAGGTCGAAAAGAACGCCTACAGGTTTTTTGCTAAAATTGAAACTTTTCGATTTTTTTTTCAAAACATTAAAGACTGCCTGTGTTGTGGAATGGCTTTTACGAAATCCAAATTGTTGCCGACAATTACCTCAAAGTTTTCGACGAATTTATAAATAATGCGATTGTACATGGCTCGCTCAATTGTTTTTGAAAAATTAGGCTACAGCAATGTTGGTTGATAATTGCGATTTCCGATTTCTTTTGCGGCACAATAATAGATTGGTTTAAATGTTTTGGGAAAGTTCGAAATTCAAAATGTTTGTTAATTAATACTTCCAACGGGTAACTTAAAGCTTCCCAGCATGATTTTATGATTTTTTTATAGATCCGTAAAGACACTGCTTTTATTTTTCAATTTGACAATAATTTGGACAATTTCCTTCTTGTTTACGGGCGTTATGAAAAAATGTTCGAGGATGTTTATTTGCGAGTGTTTTTGCAAACTACGAACATAACGAGGTGCTTTGTAGCGGTGCAAATAAAATGTTAAACTCATTTGCAATAGGTTCTGGGTCTGATACCACGTTATCATTTATTTTAAGGCAGATTTTTGGTTTAGGTTCAGATTTTGAAGTATTTGAGTTTTTTTTATTATGTTTCATGATATTTTGGTTTTGTTCTGCGCGTTTTGAATGCGTTGACTATTTGTAGTTTCTTTTTTCTACATATTTTACTTTACTGATAATTTTCTGTATTGTTTGTAGTGGTTTATGAGTGATGAGTCTTTTTTGTGTAATGGATATTTTAATACCGGTGTTATCCAGTTTATTTAATTTTTTTGGATGCTTAAATTGTTTAAAGGGGAAACAAAGTTTCGTCCCATTGTATATCTCTTAATGAAATATCCATAATCATTATCAATGCATTGAAATGAATTCAGTGGTTTCTAAGATATGCACGATACGTAATTCTTAAACTTTGGAGTATTTTATTCATAATTTTTTTTTTTTCTTGTACCTCAATTTTGGCTTATGTTGTCTTCTTATTTTATTTCTATTTAATTTTTTTAATTTTTTTATTTTTGTTTTTTTGTTTTTTTTTTTTTTTTATTTAAATTTTTTTATATATATTAACTGTGCCATGTGATTGGATAGAGCTATAGTTATAGTTTTAAAAAATATTTGTACCTATTTGCTTAATTATGCTTTTTCTATTTTCTTGAATATGAGTGGATTTGTCAATAATCAGACGTATGTTGTGAGAATTTGAGGTGTTTTTAAGTAAATCACCGTTTTTGTTCTTGTGGCTTGTGTCAATATTAAAGTCTCCACACAGAATTATTTGCAAATTTTATTTAGTAAGCTTCAAATTATTAAAAAAAAATAATAATCTCAATATAGTAAACTGAATGAATTATCATTTTAAGCTTCGGTATTTCAATACCCATACGTTCCAACACAATTTCCTTTGTCATTTGTTCAACATATTCGAGTCCTATACATTCAGTATTTTCGTTGATGTAAATGCAGACACCTTCATTAACTCTTTCGATAAAAAAAGAAACTAATTTATATTCATTTATAGTCATTGTTTTCAATATAGTCTTTCATTGTTCTCTTGGTCCGAAGAAATTCGTTTTTTGTAGAAGTGTAGTTTTTGAGGTCATTATTGACCATCCTCCCCTAGCAAACCTAATTTAGAATAAGGTAATAAATTATGCATTAAATATATATATATATATTTATTTTTTATTTTTTATAGTAACTCCACAAAGGAGACCCTTAGGGAAATAATTTCCCTCAAGGCCTATATCGTCTTTGGGGATGCTGTGTGAAGGGTCTTTTAGAGACTAGGAAGGAGTGAACTTGGGTCTTGAAGAAACCCATGTTATAGGATGGAGGAAACTCAGAGGCCGGCAGATCATTCCACAGCCGAGCTGTTGAACACAAGAATGAATCGTAGAAGCGACCCATTCTCATGTGACAAATGTCAACCGTGTGCAAATGTTGAGCACGCGTTTGGCGTGTTTCCCGACTATGCACCGGTGCCGAAGGGATCAATGATGCTAGATCCTTGGAGCATCTTCCATTAAAATACCGGTAGAATAAGGACAGCATTCCCACCTGACGCCTGTGTGCAACCCGTTTGTTAAGATAGGCGAATCTATCAAAAGGACGTCGTCATAATTTGAATTATGGTAATCTCTTATATTTCTATCGTTATCTTAGCAAAGAAAAATATTCATTCTTGGTAGATAAATACGTTAAAATGTGCAAGTAAGTTTATTCGAGACAACCTACATATAGGAGCAAACATTTTCAATCATGAATATAAACAAAAAAACCGTTAGAAGGATGAAAATCTATCACATTAAGGGAAAATACTGTCAATAACTGTATGTAATAACTATGCTGAATAATAATATAGATGATAAATTGTTGTATACCCCCCCCCCCCCCCTTTTACTTTTTCCGTCAACAATTCATGTCTACTAAAGACAGAACTTACGATGGGTTAACTGTCATACCGAGCTGTCATACTGAGCTCACTTTTTGTCAGTTTGTCATAATCAGTAAAGTCTAGCAAATCATCGTGAATAGACCCAAGTTTGAACAACGCTCGAAAATACCAAAATATAATTTGTGGTCATCATTTCGCGTAACTTATTGATTATCATGATAGATTGTGTTTAAAAAAAACACTATTCACAATTCACTTACCTTTAAAAATACGCACTTTTCTAAATCAATTACATTTCAAATCAAACCACAACCATGCCCACGTCGAATTTTTCGGACATTTGCGTTTTACGATTAGCTGTATATTTTTGATAAATGATTTATTTCTTGGTGAAGATAACTAATGATAAGATAAAGAGATGAGTACCGTATAACGAGGTGACTTTGGACAGGCAAAAAGACTCCGGACATGAATCGATTTTCATGTACTGCACTTACTTTCTCCTCGGAAGGGTTAGCGGCAGACGTGTGCGAAAGTAGATGAATGAATTAAATTAATAAATTCAAACTCGTGACACACTCGATCTGATTCTCAATTTAACACGGAATCAATTCTACATTCTTTAGCTTAGGCCTTGAAACTCTACAATTTTTTAATAATTGCGCGGATATATTGCTGGAGGTATTGCGCGGTGTGCAGGACTCCATCAACGTATATCGCGCCGCTATCCATACAATTTCGTACTTCATCGTTAGTGTGCAGTCCACTGTAGCGGGAAACCGTCTCCAGTCAGCCAGTCAGTACTTCTGAGCAGCGCGTATTCGCTTTCGCAGTCCGTATTCCCTAATTCAAAGAATTAAGAAATATTTTCCGTATTCAGTTAGGACGTCGTAGTCACTCCGCCACTGGTCCGTCAATATAAAGTCTGTCTAGGTGCGCCTGCAAGTTAGTCAGGTCACTGCGAGACACTAGTCATTCCTCAATGCTGTCGACGATTCCGTTCGTCGTTAGTCTCAGCGCGGAAAAGTCGTCAGTTTCAGTAGTCAGATGAGAAATTCCGAAGCAATCAGTACTCATTAGGGTGAATCGATGTTATACTTGGTCGATGGTAAGGTGTCAAGATAATAATGTAAAGCATTAAAGTGATTTCGTCCTTTATTTTCTTTGATTGAGTGTCCCTCACTTTTAGTCGGTTTTCGTTTGACTCTTAAAATATTTTCTTTAAAAACGAAATAATTATTTACCACATTTAGGTGTACATACATTTTTTTAATATTATTTATTATCTAGGTGAGTAAGATTGTTACTTTCGTGTTTTTTTTTTTATAATTATTTAAATATGTTATTTCCAACACTAGCGCAAATCGCAATACTATAATTCCCCCATTTTTACTTATTTATGCTATTTTATAATGAATAGATTTTTATTTATTTTAATGAATTAAAGGAATGAATGAATGAACAAATTCACAAGACTACTATGTGAATCAGACTATGTCGTTTCACTACTACGAATGAATCTCCTCATGTCTAGTTAGCGATGACATGTGCCAGGTCATTTATTGGAAATCAGGAAACTGTCACCTATAGCAGTAATGTATTGATGATTTCAACGAGACGTTTGCTTTAAAATTCTCGTTTAAATGGAGCCTTTTTGCACACGTGATACACAAAGTACTGCGAAGGTCACTATTATTATTTGTATTTATGGTGCCTTGGTTGTTCTTTGATTTTTTTCCAATTTCTTGTTTTAAAAAACAAACATAATAATTATTATTTTATAATTATTATTTTTACATTAAGGCGAAGCTATCATTGAAATCACTGTTTCGATTATTCTATACTACGAATCGGATTACTTTATGACAATCAAAAAATATACTTTGGATAAATTGAACTTTTTTCTAGAAATTCCCCTGAAAAAGAATTAAAATAAATTTCATAATTACGTTGTAAAAAATTTAAGCGGAATCTACAATTTTTTTTGCAATAGAAAATTATGAAGCGCATATAAGAAACAAGGTTTAAAAAATACTGCTTTATAGCTAAAATAAATAAAAACCCGCTATTTGAGCTTACAACAAACATTTCTAAACATCGCTTGCCAAGCAAATTTTATGCCTATTACGTGTATTCGTGGTGACATAAGACACACAGCTAGTAGAAAATTTTTTGGGTTGGTATATTCCTGTTAATACTCAAATATTACTTTCCCTCACCACTTATTATCATTTTTTATCCATGTTTATAATTTGTCTGTGCTTTATTTTTTCAGCATACGTTATATCCTGACGAAGAAACCGTTTTGCATTTATTGAACATATGTATATTTGTATCTCTGTTGGCTTTCCAGATATTTGATAAACGTATGAATAATTGTCGAAGTCACCTCATTCTACGGATCATAAATTCAATCCATTTCTGCTAATCTCTGAAACGTATTTAGCTCAATGGTGCTGAATACGTTTCAGAATGTCAAGATAAGTTAATTCCTACGTCCAAGTGGCATTTTACAATCTTGCAAGACTAAGTTTCTCTAAAATTCTAAAAAAAAAAATAGAAAAATATTGTGGGCTTTTGAGGCCTTCTACACCGCACGTGATATACCACCTAGATACAAACTCTACTTAAACATTTTTCTTATGTGTTTCTCCCAATATTTTCTAAAATAAGGAACTCCAGAACATTTAAAAAAAAATTATCAATAATGGCATTCAAACTTAAATACCAGTATATTACTTTTTTTCTAAAGTTAGTTTCCGTAGTTAAAATCATTTTCAAAGTTTCAATTTTTCAAAGCCCACCAAAACGCTCCAAATCTATGGCCGGTCGATTTTGATCAGTTTTGAAGTTAGAATGTCAAATGTCAAAATAAGGATGAGCTTTACTGTAGATAATTGTATATTCTATTCATGGTAAACCATAACAAAACATAAGTAATAAAATTATGTAATTTTTTAGAAACTTTAACTCAAAGAATAATAACAGTATTGAGCATTAACATTATCGTAATATCCGTATGAATCATGAATTCTTGAACAATAGTTGTTTATATTGAACAACAATTATAGAGCTTAAAGTTACCCAAATTACTTTAAAATTTTGCCAAAACTAAAAAAATACATACTTAAAATACAAAACAAAATCAATTTTTTTTTTTTAATTCTAAACAAAAAACATAATTCACACGTGACGTCAGATGCTCCAAATGCGGTACCATAACACGGTTTTTTGATGGACTAATTTTTTATTCACTTTTGAATAACGATTTTTACATTCTACGTATATAATATACAATGAAAGTTATGTATTCAGAATCAGCGTTTTGCTGATCTGTATGAACATATATTTTTAAGTCGTTATATTTTTCACTGGAATTCCTTATTATTTCATTGACTATTAAGAAAAAATATACTAGCAAAAATATTGCTACAAGCTATGGGTCTTATATCACCACGAATATAGGTAATGGATATAAAATTCGCTTAGCAAGCGAAGTTTAGAAAAGTTTGTTGTAGGCCCAAAAAGCGCTTTTAATTTATTTTGTGAAGAATTTTGTAAGAAAGAAAAAAAAAATAATTGAAGTAATCCTTAATAAATAATTTTTGCTATACAGTAATATCTTTTAAAACTTGTTTCTTATGTGCGTTAATAATTTTTAAATGAAAAATATATTTTTAACTAGTTCATGCTTTTATGTAATTAACAATTTTATTTCTATTTTTATCAAGGGAATTTCAAGGGAATCAAGGAGTTCAATTTATCGAAAGCATGTCTGTTGGTTTTTATAATGTAAACCAATTCTTATATAGATTAATCGAAATAGTGATTTCACGGATAGCTTCGCCTTAACTGAGAAACAGTATCAAAACTCACTTCTAATACCATACATTAAAATTCTCAATATTTAGTTAAATACTGATCACTGACGTCAGAATTGATAGACTTGCCCTAAGTACATCTTCGATGGCTGGAGGCAAAGGTTACGTCACACCCATTTTTGCACCAGCTCTGGTTCACTGCCGTACACATTTGTTTCATGTGATTTTGACTGCGGTAGGCAAATTACAAAACATTTATAAAAATGGTCAAACTAAACGCTCTAATAAATTTTTCGATTTTTCTAAACAAACCGAACCTTTTTATTTATTTGCTGTCTTACTTCAGTTGGTGGCGCGACTAGCTCGCCCCCACCCTTCTTATTCTGGTTGCGTGTTAGGGCATCTCTATATATTATTTGCTCTGTAGATAGTGACGATTCAGAATATATTATCCATTGCTACTCCAATACCTCATTAAAATATCGCAAATGTTGTCACTCCACTGTTATTGAAAACATATGTAAATTGCATAACTTTATATAAAGTTCCGTTTGTCTTTTTTTTTCACGAGAGCTACAGGAAACATACTGATATTTTATTTTTCCAAATGGCCAGTGAGCCGCGGCTTATATACCACTAGTCTGGGTATTGGACCGATTTCCAGAAATTGTTAATCTATTAACGTTAGGAAATGTAGAAATTATTGTTAGGAGAGTAATGGATAAGATTAAATGGACAGGATCTCTCCTAGAATGAACGTGTGTTGAGCATAATGTAATATTGTTATATGGAAAAGGGTTCAAATAAAATAATTAAAAAATATACATATTATATGTATATTATCGCATTATTATTACATTACATTACATTATTATTACACTAGTTTGTTATGTGGATTCTAGTAGTTTAAAGTTTTTGTTGTTGTTTGTTTTTTGTTTTAACATGAAAACCATTTTCAATTTTCTACTGAAATTACTGCATGAATCAGGTCGGAATCCATCAAAGTTTGATTCTGATTCAATGACTGGCACATTGGATCCCTGATCCTTGATCTTGCTGAATGGATCCCTAAAACCAGCATTTGTGCGCGTCCGACTATTGTGGAATAAGTCGTTGAACCTAGTTGTTCTGGGTGGTATTTTAAAGTGTATTAGTTGGAGTAAGGTAGGACAATCGATTACGTTATTGCAAACTTTATACTGGGTCATGAGGTCAAGGTGTGCTCGCCGGTTAGACAGAGTTGAGAAATTTTAGATTGAAAGCATATTTATATATCCCCATTTAGGTACACTCATTCTGCAGAAATTTACATGATTTTCCTTTGTATTTGTATGATTCTTCAATGTTTTCACCCATCTAATCAATTCGTCTTTGCACAGAACTATTGCTCAAAGGAATTTTTCGAATAATATCTGCAGCTGATTTATGGAGGACAGTGGTTATTACTTCTTTT
Source organism: Halesus radiatus (assembly GCA_022606495.2). Classification (NCBI taxonomy): domain Eukaryota; kingdom Metazoa; phylum Arthropoda; class Insecta; order Trichoptera; family Limnephilidae; genus Halesus; species Halesus radiatus. Next base: position 149,313 of record JAHDVE020007877.1, on the reverse strand, counting down.
ATTGCTGGTAAAATTAAATCTGTGGTTTGCCTGTTTTAGCAATCAACAATGAGATATTTTACGAAGCTCGAAGTCCGTCATCGTCTTGCTTAGAACCTGATGAAAAAAGTTTTGATATAGTTGGCTGAATTTCGTACTTCTTATGTCTTGAAAATTGGTCACATCTTTGTCTTTCTTATACGGGTGTATTTTATTAAAATGATGTTGTAGCCTAAAAGGCTTCATCATTTGTAAATGTTTTTTTGACAAATAAAGCATATCGGTGATGATGGATTTGTGGGATTTTAGATAAATCCGTATTAAATATAATCCACACTATACTGTCATCTCTTCTTTTTTGCTTCCGAAATGGTTTTTACTTCACAGATACGCGAGTAAAAGATCAAATCTTAAAACCCTGTTACCAATTGCGCGCGATAATGTTAATAAAAATAAAATGAATAATCACTGCCTTTATATAGGTTGGAAACATATAACATGCTTCGACAGGAATAAGATAAACATGCAGTGACTCGTTTATAACGCCCGGTGCGGAAATAAAGCGCGGACGCCGCGCGGGGACAAGGGCGACGTGGGAGCATAGTGCGGGTCAAGGGCTGTGGATCTCAGTCTTGTCGACGCATGTATGCTCACTCGTTGACTGTCAAATACCCTGAAGACACTAATCAAGTTAGAAAAAGCACAGATAATACTGTTAATTCTTGCAGGATTGCAAAAATCGCGTTATTTAACAAAAACTTCTAATAACTTAATTGCTACAAACAATTTTTTTTATTAACAGGCTTTTATTAACTTCATCTGTATTTATATATGAGATGTTCCACGTGAAATTGAAGGTTTTAATTTTTTTTTAATTCAAATAAATTTTTTTTATTTTTCATGTCATTTAATTTAATGTAGATCTGAATGTAATGGAATCTTTCAGTTCTATTTTCATCCACTTCCCGAACTACTGAAATATGAGAATTTTCGCACACGTGATAAAAATGATTACAATATATACAATTACAAAAATTAACCAATATTAAAGTTTACTTTGCTTTATTAGTACGTGATTAGCGTGTTTTTTGTCTTTTTTAGACTATATTTTTTTCCTGCCCACACCCTTACTGTGCCATCTCAACGCCCCCTAATTTTCTCTGGATCTTTTTCTGCCCCCCCCTAAAAGTCTCAAACGCCCACAAGGCGGCGTTATCTCCCACGTTGAGAACCTATGCTCTAGACGTCTCCTATCTGGACTGCCCGGGTTTCAAGTAGTAGGCAAGTTCAAATCCAAAGGGGGTGTCTGCCCCTATAGCCGAGCTGACGTAAACTGTGTGTGTCAGTTGAATCTGGAAACCTGATCACGGAGCAAGGAACAAGAGTGTTTATGTCGACTAGTGTTACTCTCTTGAACTCGAGTAATTAACAACGAGAAGTATAAACAAAAAGATAACATTTTCATAATTAGCTATGATAATAGTTTTTAAGGAAAAAACAGATTTTTTTAGGTGGTAAAGAGGAAAATACAAAACAATTTTAGAAATGGCAGCACCTGAATTGCAACACGGGTTTTCATGGCGAAATTCGGCGGTTGTTGTCGAGTATTTAAGATTTTTTTTGTTTTTGTTTTTAGTTTATATTAGGCATGCTCGGTGATTCTGTGACGAAAACTGGAGATTCATAGTAAAATCCAGAGAGTTGGTCACCCCACACTCAATCGGAGGGGAAAAGAGATAATGATGGGTGACTAATGCTTCTAATTAGTCACCAACCATTTCGTAACAATTTCTTCAAATAAATGAAAACACATAGTGATTAATATTAAGCCAATAACAAATGACTCATTGCCTTTGTAGTTAATTATTGTCATTACTCATAACTGATTTGTAAACAGATATTACTGAGTACAGACGTTGGAAGTCATATCTTGCTAACGATGATTATGACATGGTATCTATTGTTAATATTATTTATCTGGCTGTATTATGAAGAATATATTCCGATATTCTTCCGAAACTTGATTTGCGAGAGTCTCGGACTCGTTCATATGAAACCTACTTCACGAAATGCGGAGACGGCGTTATTCGCAACTTTCAACTCACATCTAAGCTTTTCAAGTCACGAGCCGCAAGAGTGGTGACAGACGACTTATCCCGACACGCTTTTGGTGCGCGAATGCTAACTAACTAAAATGATGTATGACTCCCGAGAGAGATAGATTGATGGGTAAATAATAGGAAGGGAGTAAGCATTACTTTTCTTTCACTTTTTAGTTCAAGGTCATAGCATCGGTACTTCGGTCCTACGATGGCTACCATAACACTCCGGAGAAATATTTTATTCAATATTATTGCAATATTCGTTCAACGAGTACATTGTTAAAGTAAAGTTGTTTTTTAATGAAACGATTTTTTTGGTGGTTATATTTAAATTTGGTATTATTTTTTATAATACGTATTAATATTTATCACCGTTGTTCGCAGATCATGATTTTTGACACATGGAGTGGCGAATATCTGTACGAAGCGCTTCGCATGCGAACGATTCATCGCTAAATCAGGGTGCAGTGATTTCTGATGACTGATCCGCATTTCGCCGCAGGGTTAGGCAGAGAGGATGGACCGCCAAACGACTCGGTCTTGGTACACACTCCTCGCTTCATTTACATTCATGCATCATCTGATATATACCATTCAGTTATTCTGATTCTTAATATGGTCCGATTCAAGTATTTGGTTCACTTGATCGTGCCATGTCTTTCTCGGGTGTCCCTGATTTCTTCTACCATTCACAAGGCGTCATATTATTACTGTAGATAATTATATTATTTATCACCTCAGCAAACCAAATTCGTCGTTACGGGTAGGCCTTGATTTACAGTAACGTTAAAATTTACAACACATTTTAAAATTATTTATTTTTATTAATATAAATAATTAATAGTACAGATATGTATTATTAGCTAATTACAACAAAAGGATAAATTTATTTAACAAAAACTACCCAACTCAATAGAGGAAGCTTCCCTGTGTTTGAGTTGGGGAGCAGCGCCATGTAGCGACAGTAATGGTAACTTTAAAAATAAAACTATATCAAGTATGTAATATAGATACAGTTTGTTTTTTTTTTTTTTTATTGGCTTTCACCGATTAAGGGCGATCTCGGCCATGTATAATCAGTTAGATTTTAATTGTACAGATTGTTCTTAAAATTAGTTACTTTTAAACAAGATATAATATTTGGGCAAAAAAATTTGAAGCAGATAAGTTAAATAAGTTAAACAGTGTAAATTTATGTGTTTTTAATCCCCAATGACTTAAATTTTAATGCCATTTTTATAAATGTATTTTGCTAATAAATTGTTAATTTGGGGGAAGTTGAGACTTAGAAGGCAGGGAATACTGGTAGGGAGATCAATTTTAAGTTTTACATAAGATACTCAAAGAAATTATGGTCCAGAGTGTCCTCTGACCCACAATCACAGTAAGGCGAGCTGACTATATGGAATCTGGCGAGATGACTAAGACAAGAAGTGTGACCTAGTCTCATTCGAGTTATGGAGAAAATATATTTTTTTGGCATGCAAGTATACGAGTATTTATGAAACCAGGGCTTGACAGGAATAAACGGTTGTATTGATGAGTACTGATGACCTTTTGTTAGAGAAGCTATTTTCCATTCAGAGGTTCATTGGAGTTTGTATTTACTTTTTAGAATAGGGAAATAATCTCTAACTGGAACAGGAATGCCATTTAACAGACCGAGAACAGTGGTTTCCTTAGCAATGGAATCCGCTATTTCGTTTCCAGTAATACCTAGGTGTCCTGGAATCCAAGCCAGGACCACTGACGCATGTGATAGTGAAATGGAATACAGGAAGTTTCTGATTGAGCAGATTAGGGAATCGCTATTCGAATTGAGTGGGGATGAACATATTTTTGTAGTGTGCTAAGCGAATCTGAAAGAATGAGGGCGTTTCTAATATTGTGCGATTTGACAAGACGCAGTGCTTCTATGATAGCTATGCATTCAGCAGAGAAAATGGAGCATTCTTTGGGAAGTTTGTGTGGGAGACTCATCTTCCTGTGTGGAACATACACACTGACCCCGCAATGGGAATCCTGACTGAGTTTGGAACCATCTGTGAATAATTTTATATAGTTTGGCCAATTGTTTTCAATAATTTTGTTAAATTCTACATTATTTGATTGAGCTGAATTGTTTATATTTTTTTGCTTATTCCTATAAACTGGTGAACCTTGGGATAGAAAGTAAGACTTTCATAGGAACACGAGTATAAGGGAAGAGATTCATTGCGATAGATGTTGGTGGGTATATCCAGGAAAGAGTTATAGCAGTCATAGAAAAGGGGGGGGGGGATGTTTTTTCCAAAATGGATTTAAAATAACATCATACTTTAAAGACTGAAGTTTGGGAATCAAGGGATGGGATGTTATTGAGCATGTTTTTAAAATATATTTTTCTGCTAAACATCGCCTTCTTATATGAAAGAGGGGTTCGCAGTATTCTACTTGCATTGAGTTGATTGGGGAAGATTTCATGGCTCCTAATAATAATAATAATAATAATCGGATGATTTTTATAGCGCCGTTTTTGTGAAAAATCACCTCAAGGGCGCTTCGTCCTAGAATAAGACGATGAGACTTTGACTGGATCTTATCTAATTTATGAGAATTTGAAGAAGATATAGAATCAAACAGACAAGATCCGTAATCAAGATGATTTCGGATGAGGGCATTGTAAAGAAGTTTTAAAGAGGCTGGGTGTGAACCCCACTACACTCCGGACAGAAATCTAAGTGGATTGATATTGCTTTCACATTTTGTGATAACATGATTTATACGGGAGTTCCAAATAATCTTGGAATCCAAAAACATTCCCAGGAACTTAACTTCCTTAGAGATAGGGATGACTTCATCGCCAAATCTCACCTGAACACAATAAATTATACACGAATACAGTAAAGACTGAAAGTGGTAAAAGAAACATAGGCCATGAGGGTGTATATACGAGTATATACAATCTCCTTCCCGATAGCCTGAAAACGGAGAATCGAGAAGATTAAAAAAAAACTGTTCAATCTCAAAATATGTGAGCAAAATAACAACATATAATAGGAACAATGTGTAATGTAGGAATAATATGTAAGATATTTTTATTTTTTTATTTATTTATTTCCAAATGTTTAACAAAAAAATCTCAAAAAACTGTAACCTTACTGGGGTACCCCGTTCTAAAGTCACATTGTACGCGTAGATGGTTTTATATAAAGAATATGAATTAGGTCAAGTATATTTTAAGTTTGATGAAAAAAAAAATTAACAAAGTTTTTGTAATTATGATAAAATATTACTAGAGGAACATTATAATGCAATAAAATTTATAAGAATTCTAAAAAAATATCAGAAAACATACCGTTACCGTTAAACTCTGTTTGGTTGCAACATCATATCTATATTCTTCTTTATAAATAATATGTAATATTAAGTAATATGATATATAATAAAAGTATTAAAACAGGTTAAGAATTATATGTATGTATGTAGTTAATTAATATAATATGTATGTAGTTAATTAATATAACACGTATGTAGTTAATTAATATAATATGTATGTAATTAATTATTATAACATGTATGTAGTTAATTAATATGTATAATATGTATGTAGTTAATTAATATAATATGCATGTAGTTAATTAATATAAAACGCATGTAGTTAATTAATATAATATGTGTGTAGTTAATTAATATAACATGTTTGTAGTTAATTAATATGTATAATATGTATGTAGTTAATTAATATAATATATATGTAGTTAGTTATTATAATATGTATGTAATTCATTAATAAAATATGTATGTAGTTAATTCATATAATATGTATGTAGTTAATTCATATAATATGTATGTAGTTAATTAATAGAAAATGTATGTGGTTAATTAAATAGAATATGTACGAGTATGTTTTTAATTAATATAATATGTATGTAGTTGCGTTAAGAAAGTGAAAAAATTATGTATTTCTTTTAACTTAATAAAATAAAAAAAATGTAACAAAGTGATAACTTAATTTATATAAATGTATATTACAATATAACTGTATGTTGTCCAAAATAAAATTAAAAATTAAAAAATAATTGTATCGAAAATTATAGAATTTGAAGAAAGAATAATCAATTACCAGCATCTATCTAATTATGAAAACGTGTGTTTTTTCGTGTAGAGAGATGAGCATAATAATACTCTAGAGAAAGAGTTTGATCTTGTTGGTTATGTTCTGGCGGCAAATGTGGCACTTTTGAATTTTGGCGGAGCAGCTCACGCACGCGCTGTGACCACACTGGAAGGCCATATCTTTACGGTCCTCCATACAGATGCCACAGGTGGTCTGCTCGCGGAGGTTCTCATAACTTGGAGAGCGGGGGATTGTGGAAGAGCCCGCGTTTGACCCTGAAAGTAAACCAAAAAACCTAAAAATTGGGGCTCACTCCAGAAGATCGATCGTCCAGTTCATTAGTCAGACAAATAAAAAATAAATAAAAAAATAAAACACGAAAAAATAACTGAAATGCGCAGTTGCATGCAGTGGTGGTTCTCATTGAAAAAAAGGGAACAAAAAATTCCCTTATCTATATAAATCTTATGTAGGTCTTTATAAAGATTTTCTCTAGATATAAATTAATTTCATCATATTTACTGCACCAGAGATTAGCATAAAGAATCAATCAACGCCTGTGACTGAGGAATATAATCTCGTACCTTATAATTTTTGTGTTTAAATTACGAAATCACAAATTACCCAAGAAATTCAACGTTTTTTATTATAAAAAAGGAAACATCTTCAATAATTAACTTACTTTAATAACAACCAAAAACACACAAAAATCTATTGATTTTTGCAAAATACTATTCCGCACAAATTTGGTGTAAACAAATCTCATAGTCCCTGCGCACCCGGACAGCTATCCAAAGGTTTCCACGCTGCCACGATTTTCCACTGAAGCGCCACGTGTATAGGATTGCATGAATTCTTTCTTAGAACAGAGAGTCCCATAGATGCTGAATTCAAAAAGCACGTATAGGATTCATTTCGGACTTCCTCGCGAGCAGTATTATTCGGATTTTTAAAGTGTGGTAACATTATAATACAGATTCGCCTCATTATATTATCTTTTTTATCGAAGTTCATTGTACAGACGCACTTTAGGTAAAACCGCCATTGTTTGTATGCACAAGTCTACCCTCTATCGGGTTCAGTACTCATGTTACTTTCATACATGCATAAAAACATTTTACAATATGGATATGTTTTTACAGAACTTACTCAAATCTTTATTTTGCCATTTTATATGAGAACATCGCACTAGGGTACAAATGTTCCCTGCTAACCGGAGCCAGTGAGAATATGGCATCTCTAATGTTGATATGTTGTGAGGCTGAAGGGTATGTGGAGGGGAAGGAGATGGAAAAGATGGAGGTTGAAAATTCCTGGCTATTCAGCTCTGGTCATCAAACACGGTTAAAGCTAATTCAAGCAACGTTTAAAATCTGAATGAAGGGCGATACTAAGAGTATCTACCGATGTGGATCGTGCCGCAAGTATACTATTTGTTGATATAATAGAATTAAATGAGAAATAAAACCGTTTTATTTATTTACTAGCCAAAAGCGAAAACACCCTTGTAATGGCAGCATTAGACTTCTGGCAGGGTCCCATTTAGAAGCGATGGAGCCAATCCCTGTAGTTTTAGATTTCCAAAATTCCATTTTTTATTTTCATATTTTTTATTTTTGTATTTTTCCCTCACAATGTGTAGGTTTTTTATTGTATTTGATTTACATATTATATTGTATGGAAGTTGTGGGATTGTACCACCTTCCCTCTGGAATAAACATAAAAAAGTGAAACATCCATATCATACCTGGATCCCGACTGGTAGATGCGTCAGACGAATCCCTATTAAGTTCAGTTTTTCCCAATGTGAGTATCAGATCCTCAACCTGAAAATTTAATGGTTTTATTAATTCGTTTTGAGGCAAAAGCACCGCTTGAGGTCTTCCGCATCTGTGTAACCAATTATTATCATTCAAATCATTCGAATGTTTTCATACATTTTGCAATTCAGTGAAGTAAATTTATTACACAATTTAGTTTACCGATTTCATTTAGTTCACGTGGCGATCCTGACAAATTGACATAAATATCTCTTTAGCCAAGCTTGAAAAGCAATTGACATACCGAAACTAATAAAATGATGTAGAATCATCTACTTTCAGGAATTGCCACTAATTTCTGAACACCATTTGATTTGATGTGAAAAATATCCACTTAAGTCACAAAGCCTGCAAAGGGGAGTTTTTTTTCTTTCAACCATCTTTGTGTTACCATTTAAGGGTAAACGAAACTTAATACGCGCTAAAGGTCTCGCTTATTTAAATATTTTATAATAAAAAAAACGTAACCCTTTTGAACGTTGAAATGACTTGTTTGTTGGTAGGTTGTACACACGGAAATTGAAATGGAATAAATTGTTATTGCAGGTTTAAAGCTCAAAGTACAGTATATATTATTGTAAAACTAATATAATATACACAGTCTTTTTATAAGTTTCTTGAAGGACTTGAATTTAAACTTAAAATAACAATTTATTACATTTCATATTCCGCATGTACACCCGCCAACAAACAGTTCATCTCAATACTTAAAAGCATTGCATGTTAAAAGTGTTTATTGGTAAAATATATAAATTTGCGCCATCTGTGGGCGCGATCACGTTTCATTTAACCTTATACCATCTCAGCGCTCTCCCTCTTTGTCTGGTTTATTTTAACAATCTGTATACATTTCCCTTACCTTTCTCCATCTTTTGAATGGATGGCCAAGTACAAGCCAAATACAACAAGTAAAATAAACTATACCCGACTAAAATGAACGGAACTTAAACATCATGAAAACCAACCTCTTGAGGGTCCATATTTCTTTGAATGCGCTCCATGTCCTCAAATAAAGCACTGCCGCTCGGATTTGAATGTGGATCTGAACCCGAATCTGGATCTGAATCTGCATCTGAATCTTGATCTAAATCTGGATCTGAATCTGGATCTGAATCTGGATCTGAATGTGGATCTGAATCTGTATAACAAAAGCGCCATGATTACAGTTTAAATTAAATCACATAGTAAAGGGTAGAGAACAGAAAAGCTCTAAAGTAGTTTCTAAACTGCACCAATGTGCAGTAAAAAAACAGTGTTTGTTCTTCGATTTGACGAAGTCTTTGTTTGAATGTGTTTAACTTAGATTATTATTGGTTCAATTGGTTGTGAAGTGAAAGTGGCATCTACACAACTGGTTTGCCCTGAAGTTGGGTGACCCAGTAGAAATTGTGTATTGCCTCCACACTGTAGGTTTCAGATCAGGTCCAGGGTCGTCAGTCGTCCGTTACATGATGCCTACGTATTAAATACGAAAACAAAAGCTTGGCATTGCGCTGACAGATATAATGGCAAGCGGACTGACTCGGGTTTTTTTGAAGGATACGACAGTGTCCTTATCCTTGGTGTTAACAGGGCCGGTCCTATGCTGGCGCAATAAGGAACTCCAGTCCAATTAAAAAAAATATATCAATAATGACGATCAAACTTAAATGACAGTATAGTTAGTTTTTTTTTTTAAAGTTATTTATCATAGTTAATAATTTTCGAACATTCAATTTTTCCAAGCCCATCAAAACGCTTGAAATCTATGTCCGTTCGGTTTTGATCAGTTTTGAGGTTAGAATCTCAAATGCCCAATATAAGGATGAGCTTTACCGCACATCATTTTATAATATATTCATAGTAAACCATTACTAAACATAAATAATAAAATTATGTACCTTTTTAGAAACTTTAACTCAAATAATAATAATAGTATTGAGCATTAATATTATCATAATATCCGTATTGATAATTGGTTTGCTCGTGAATACTCTAATAATTTCACTAATAACAGTTTTTTTTAATATTTTTTTAACATTGAACAACAATTATAGAGCTTAAAGTCGCCCAAATTAAGTTTAAATTTCGCAAAAACTAAAAAAATACATATTTAAAATACAAAACGAAAGTGAAAAATTTCCATACTAATCCAAAAACAGAATGCGCATGTGACGTCAAATGTTCCAAATGCAATGGTACCAACATAAGAAGGTGTTTCGATGAGATCATTTTTCATTCAGTTTTAACGATTTATAAATTCTACGTATACAATAAAAAAATATGTATTCAGAATTGGCGTTTGCTTATCTATATGAATAAATATTTTTAAAACTATTATATTTTTCGCTGGAGTTCCTCAATGGAGCAGTCCGCTCAAGGCGCCCGATTACCAAGGCGCTAATACTCCCGAATTTTTTTAAATTATTTTATTTATAAATTAAAAGATTACATTGATTATAGTATTATATGATTCCCAATTAGTTGGAAAAAACCAGATTCAGTTCTAGCACCCAGCGCCTGTAAAATAAATTGAAAAATCCCTATTATACCTACTTGAGCGACAATCGAACCCGTAAAACCCCACCACAGATTATTGTTCTATTATCCGAGTTTATCTCAAGTATCTCGGAGGTTCCGGTTTATCGCGCCTTTCATCTTATAGGATATACGAGTATTATGTTCGACCGAAAAATTCACAGAGAGTGAGAAAAAGAGACAGAATACGTAGCGTAAAATGAGAAACGTATAGGCGACAAGGCGCAAAAATAATGAAAGAATGAGACGCGGCTTTACGAATTTGTAGTGCCATCGCATTCTTCCCGGTTAGCCATATGTACAATGTTTGTTTCATGCATGATAAATGCGCACGAATTTGAAACGTATTTATAATGATCATAAAGTTTATTTTTATCTACCAAGTTAAATATTTTAATAGTTAGGATATAGACAATATAAAAGAAACGTCTAGATACTCGTGGCATTTGTTACGCTCGTTGACAGTTAGTAGCTGTCAGATAATTTTTATTGGTTTACCTCCTTCGGTTTTTTAAACAATCGACTGATCATAATTAAAAAAAAAACATTTTTGGTACATTACGGTAATGGTTATTTTCCTACAAACCTATCAAAATGAGGTGTTTTTCAGTGATGATATTTTGAATAACACGAGTAGGTATTGAACGTATTTTATTAAATTCTTTAGGTAAATAAATAAAGGTATTTTCACCCAGTTTGAAAAACGTCAATTGCAATTGTTTTGATTAACGAAAATCTATTATTATTATTATTATTTTTTTAAATTTAATGTAAATCAAATTTAATAATGTTATTATTAAGTTCTGCAAGTATTTTTAGTTTTCATAATTGTGACAGCTGTTTCGGCGTTCAAGGCAATTTTAAGACTGCGGTTAATCCACATTGTGACGAGCTTGATACGAAGTAATTTGTGAAGTTAATTAAATTTGCATTAGGAAAAGATAATTTGTTTAATTTTGGAGGACGGAACCCATAAAAAATTCAAATCAGTGATTGAAATAAATAGGAATTGCACTCTCAAGATGTTTTAAACAATTATTTAAATGTAAAAACAGAATAGATGAAGATTCATAGTTAGGATGTTAGAATATACTATGGAAAAGGTTAGCATCGGGGTCGAGATAGAAATACTTTGATTGAGGATAAAAATGATTATGAATGGATACGATTTTCATAAAAAATGAAAGTGGAAATTTGTTAAAGAAAGTGAATCTGAATGTAAAGTATAGGAAAAAAAACGCCCGAGAACCTAAAGACATTACTTAGGGTGAATCCGCAAACCTAGTCAGAAGATTGACATGAGTTGGGCGTCACCTTTGTAGAATGTTTTTGAACAATCAAATACGATTAGAAGATACGTGAGATTCGAAATTATGAGTTGATAGGGGATAACTTCACTCATGTAGGTCATTAGTAGATACATCGTTTTGGAGGTAAGATGGCTATAAAAGGAGAGTTTTATCATTTTGCGAGAGTTAGATTCGGTTACTCCCCGGGAAAATAGTTAATTCTCTCAAAATAAATTCAAGTGATGATCAGTGAAGTATTTATAAAAATAATTATAATAAATGTTTAGTAATTAATGAGAAAGTTTTTAAACAATTAAATTCTATTTTGGGTTGCTAGTTGATAGTTATTATAGCTTCAGTGGTTCGGATAAAAAAAAAATTCTTAAGAAATAATTCAAAGTGATCATTAGAATAATGGGATATCTAAATTATTAAAATATAAAGTTACGTGAAATGAGGTAAACACTTCCTTTACGGTGCCAAATTATAACGCGATCTACGGTGCGGGACTCCGAGTTTCCCCATACAAATTCGTAACAATATTGCTTTTTAAGCCAAAAATAATAATACAATCTATCAACAGTTATTAATTATGGTTGATTATACTGCAAAATACATCTTAGGGTTATAAAATAATATTAAGTGTAACCAAGTGTCTGGCACCGTAAAGGGACAGTTAAAAATAATTAAAAAGTTCTTTCAAATAATTGGAGTACAATGATTATAAGTGCTAGAAGTTCCAAATCACTCTAATAATAATTGAATCTGTTTTTTTTTCACAAATAATAATAAAATAATTCAACTGTTATTCTTTGATAAATAATATCGTGTCTTAAAATGTAAATAAACTAGAAAAATTAATAAAAGAGTGATTCCTTAAAACGTATATAAATATTTAAAATTTTAAAGGGAACTAATATGAGAGAGTAGATACTAAAATAAAATAACTCTTTTCAAAATACGTTTAAATCGACTTTCAAATAATTTAAAATAAATACTTTCAATGGAATGAAATTGATAAATCCAACTATATTATAAACAATAATTAATAGAGGTAAATTAAAACGTAACAAAAGATTGTGAATGTGCTTTTGATGTTTGGAAATATCAATGGCTTATAATAGATTTAATAGAAAGTGACTACCTAAAACAACCCGTTAGTTCGCACTTTCACAAATAAAGTAAATTGATAGGAAAATTCATTATTCACCAAATCAGAAATTATTTGTTTAAATTAGAATGAACTGACTAAAATGCATGGTAGGAATTATTTAATGAAACATTTGGGCATTTGGAAAAAAATAGAATGACGGTAAATCTACTGTTAAATAAAACATCTTAAAATCTTGAAGTCTAGAAATTCGCTTTGGTGGGCAAGTATTTTCAACCACCGTGCAGTTATGTGCAACCAACCGGAAAATATATAGAAAAACGGCAAGTCTTTATCACATAATAAAGTTTTCAGCATCTGAGGAGAATGCAGCCGGCAGATGAAATAAATTTGCAATAATTGTACTTTCAGGTCTTTTTGCCTATTTATTGTCATTTGGTGGTTCCGTTTGATTTTATTCACAGTCCAAAATAACTAGGTACTCAAGTTGATCCAACAATGAATATGTATGTGGGGACAACGAAAATTGCGGTTGCGGGAAGCCAAGGAACGGAATAATAATATGAACCTTGCTAATCACAAACCTGCGACGTCGTATTGGCGGCATGGGATAGTATCTGTCTACACCAAATTTGTTTTTTTTCGCACTCTTTCATTGAAGTAGGTTAGAAATATTACAGCTTTTAATAAAATTCATGAAATTATCAAATAAGTTACTGAAAAAACTGTATTTTATAAGCGATATCAAAGATATTATAGATGATAAATATAAAAGATTTTTATCGTATCAACTTATAATAATTAACAATTTTTAAACTTCTATAACATATGGTTTCTGTACCATATAAATTGTTTGAAGGATTTTTTTTATTTATTTATATATATTATTGGAATTGATATAATTCAATTTACAGTAGTACACTTCTCTTCTAATCAATGCTTGTGTGGAATATACATATTGAGTTTATATGTTTACATAGTAATGTTTCCGAAAGTGCTACAAGAAGATGCATGAAATAATTAATAATAAAATCGTTTACGTAATAATATTACAAAGTTGGTGGTTAACATAATGAATAAAATAGAGAACGTAGTGACAAGTTTTCAATTAGTGGTTATAATAAACATAACATAATGTATGTAATATATAATTTGACATAGGATAGTTAGCGTGTAGCATAACAGTACAACCTTGCAGTGGTACATTTGCGTTGTTTTTAGTTTGCGTGATTTTGAGGGTCTTTTAACTTTATTTTGAAATGTTTTTTAATCGCATTTGAGAGTTCGTTGGTATCATTTATTTTTCTGTCTTCAGGTAGTTTATTGAAATTTTTGAGTTCCTTGGTGTGCGTGTCGTACATTTTTGCCGCCTTTTGTTAGATAAATTAATAATATTTGTCTTAAATATTTTTTTGGAACTCGTACGGAGCCGGGACCAGCAGAAAATAAATATTTGAATTGCATAACTGGTCCCGGCCCCACTAGCCAAACGTTTTGTGCAACCTGCGAAAGATATTGTGCATGCAAGTGCATGCATTGTTCTAAGAATGACAAAATAAATCAAGAGAGTGAGGCTATGTGGTGCGAGGGAAACAGGTGTTGTCGGATAACCTCTTGCGCTGAAAATACAATATGATATAATAATAAAAATAATCACCCTCTTCCGTATGTTGATATATCCTGTGAATGCTCCTTTGCTCTCTGGCTGCTAGTTCTGTCCTAAAACAACAAATTAAGCACCAGTGATTATGATACACCACATTATATTTTATATTATTTGAGAGACCAACAGATATACCTTCAATTGACAAGTAGGCAGATTATGTTCTAAAAATGAGCAATTAAAAAAAGGAGATTTCCTCTCAAGAATTTGTAAATATAAAATTAAGCCGCTCCCCGACGGTCCGGTAAGGAACGAACATTTCACTCGTTACTGCAGACCTGCGGAGAAAAGTCTAGATTTTTTTATTGCAACACTGATACTTTCGGTGACTTTTGACATTTTATAACATCGTTTTTATTGGAGCCAAAATGAAATGTCAAAACAAAGCCGATGACATGTTTTTTTTTTGTATTCTAAGATATGCGAAAAGCTAAAAATATAACATAATTAGATTGTTTCCATCAGTTATTTGGGAAATAATAATATTTTGTGCATTATGGCAACGTTTTGCCATGTAAATATCATTGCTTACATTCAGTTATACGTACCTACTGTTTTTTAATGTGTTATTATTAATTAACTTACATTTTATATAAATAACATATATTTAAGATACTTGACTTGACTTGTCTGACCCAGCCGTAGTTAGATTTGATCCATGTAAACAATAAATATAGCGTCGGCTTCGCTTTCGTCCTACGTACTTGAATTTTGACAGATGTAACATGTGACAAAAGTGAAGTGAATTTAACGTTCATTATATAACGGTATATTATAAAGGTAAAGGTACAAACCTTAACAAAATCAAACTATATACATATATATGAGTATAATTTAATTCTGGGAAAGAGGATAATAAGATTAAGGTATGATTACAAGAATGTTCGGCTGTTAAAAATACTACATATACTTTTAAATTACATTCTTGTTTTTGATATATTTTTGGAGAACCTTCAACTTGAGGAAAGCATCCCTTTCAATACATGTTGATATGTTCATAAACTTAAACTTGAAAAAGTGGTAAATACAAAGTAATTTTTAATTCATTTAATAATAATGACGCCACAAAGTGAATCCCAATCATTTGAAACAAATTATTTCTATCTTGTTTTTAATATGTTTCACATTGATATAATCCATTAATTTTGTCCGTGTTTACCTTCCTTGTTGATAACACGTTTAATTAAAAACTCTATAGTGATTTTCTATTATTACATTAGGTAAAAAATATATTTTTAATGAGCTGATTTTTTTCTAAACTATTTTGATTAAGTAGAACAGTTATTACGTTGAACATTAAAATGATCAATAAGATGGAAACGGGATTTTTGTAATGAGGTGAGATATTTTATTACCGAAACAATCTCTTTATGACTTGACATTATAATTTGAATGAAAAAATCTTAGTTTTAAGTCGCTTTAACACGTAATACCCGGAGGTTCAAAATAAAACACATTCGGCGATGGTGGGTCCAGATAGACCCGGCTGAAATGATGAAATTAAAATGCTTTTTTATGCATTTTTCGTTCATATCCTTACTTTTATATGATATTATGTAATTCCTCATAAACTCATAACATATCCCTTGTGTTTCTTGTATGATGATTGATGTTTTAGAAATTAGTATTCCGTAAATGTTGCGGTTCTTCGATATGCAGCAGCGCGGGGATACCACTCGAGAGCAAAACCACAACTAAATCGGTCGCGTCTTGAGACAACCGCTGCCATAGGTCAGGAGAATGAGGAGGGCAGTGCGGGAGGGGGTATAAGGACTCGGCCCAGGAAGTCAGTGGAAGCGAACATTTTTGTTTGTATATTTATTAACATTTTCGGGAAATCGATGGTGTGTATTTACAAGTATATCATGTTTTATTTAAAATACCAGAAATAAAATCACTTATTTAATTCTTCCTTGTTGCTGTACCTCTAATACAAAGATGTGTAAAAAGAAAATAAATTAAATTTATAGCCATATTATATGATGATTGCTTATGCAAATATTAGAAAATATTATAATATGGCGTTCTTATTTGAGTATTTAATTTTCTCACACATTTATTTGTCACAATTAAAACCATTGAATGACATACATTTTAGTTAAAAATGCTAAAACCTTTATTTTTCAACAAAAAAAATTTAAATGAACATTTTTCATTAAAAATTTAAAGGAATCCGGAATTTGACAAGTCGATCTGCAACGGATTCACTCAGATTTCCTCTAGTAATATGTCTTCCGGATCACTTTCAAATTCTGGATCCAATGCTTCGAATTCCAAGTCGCCATCATCACTGATCTCTCTGTTAAGTAGCTTTTCAATCTCATTATCAGCTAAATAATGTTGCCTTGCCATTGCGTTAGTACGGTACGAAATAAAAAAAATTAAAACAAAGTTATAAAAATATAATCACAATACTAGAAATGTGCCCGAATGGTTGACAACATCTGCGTGTTAGGGACTGCGAGAGACAAAGACGGAAGGATAGAGCGAGAGATATACTGTTTCGTCGGCTGCTCAAATTCAACTGAGAAGAGATGGAGTTTTTGCGTGTTTTTATACACAATTATTCTTATAACTTATTTAAAACGTGTCCGATTTTAATCATTTTTGAGTCGAAATGTGGGTAAATATTTGATAAAAGAATAGACAAGAGGAAATTAGCCTAAACGAAATATGTGCGGCAAAATCTTTTATTTAAAAAACACTGGGTCAAATCAGACCCATCACCGGAGTCGAGGTGTTAATAAATTTATGCACTGTCGACCGAAAGTATGCGGAATGTCCGTAGAAATTCGGATTTTGGATCCTTAAGTAAATAGTCTATTTAGCAAAACAAAGTGCAAACGTCAACCTAACAAGTAAAATAAAGCATGATGATACAGCAGTTTTTATATAATACATAACCTACATAGATTGCTACGGCACTTAAAATACATTCATGTTGAACTAACCCGTTATTCGGAAAACGCCTCACATCATATTCGAATCTTATAAAAGGGTGATGCAGGAAGTGTTCTCCGTCCTGGTAACAATCACTGCAGAGATCGTAGTCGTCACAAACGGTACATTTATATCGTAAGCCCGATATGGGAGAACAATCACAATGATCACATTGGACTCCATAATGAAATTTGTCTGAAAAATTAATTTGCATAATTTAATACGATGAATATATATACATTCTTAATTCATGTTTTAAAAAAATGTAACAGGAGAAGACTATTATGAAACTTTAGACAAAATGGCTATGACTTCTCATAATCATAATACCAGAGCAAAGCAACTGGACAAAATAAATGTACCTAAGTGTAATACTACTTTTGGAAAAAGAAG
Organism: Halesus radiatus; assembly: GCA_022606495.2. Taxonomy (NCBI): domain Eukaryota; kingdom Metazoa; phylum Arthropoda; class Insecta; order Trichoptera; family Limnephilidae; genus Halesus; species Halesus radiatus. The sequence goes on along the minus strand of JAHDVE020007877.1, from coordinate 131,400 downwards.
TTCAAGCTGAATTTTTTGCTGTAAAATTATACAAAAATTCCCACTTAGTATCAAACAAAGTAATTGAATCAATAATTGCATTAAGTCCATCTAAACTTAGCTTAAGGAATGAACTGAAGAAGAACTGACTAACATTCTTAAAACAAAGTCATAGAAATTACTGGACATACCCTACCCAAACCATGAAGTTGAAATATAGAAAAAGCTGAAACCCCTTTATTCAAAACTTAGTTCGCCTTAGCACAGGATCTCCTAGTGAGGAGGACTATAAAAAACATTTTATAATATATGTGTATGTATATATCTGTTTTTTTTTTAAATATTTACCTTACCTTAAAATGTCAAAAATGTACAAAAATTAATAAAAACAAACTATAATAAATAAATAAATTAAAAAAATTAACCAGAATTGTGAAATTTGACCTACTTTTGTAATGTTCCAATATACCTACTCCTATGTATTATGTTTTTCCTACGGGTGTTCAATAAACAAAGAAATGTATAATATATATTTTGTTTAGTATGCACCTAACACAAAGCATGTTGAAAATACAATATGATATAATAATGAAAATTATCACCCTTTTCCGCATGTTGAGATTTCCTGAGAAATTCCGTTGTGTTTCTGGCTGCTACTTCTGTCCTAAAACAACAAATTAAGCACCAGTGATTATGATACAAAACATTATATTTTATTTTATTTGAGAGACCAACAGATATACCCGCAATTAATAAGTAGGTACATTAAGTTCTAAAAATAAACAATTAGAGGTTTCCTCTTAGGAATTTGTAAGTACAAAATTAAGCCGCTCTCTGACGGTCCGGTAAGGAACGAACATTTCACTCGTTACTGCAGACCTGCGGAGAAAAGTCTAGTTTTTTTTATTGCAACACTGATACTTTCGGTGACTTTTGACATTTTATAACATCGTTTTTATTGGAGCCATAATGAAATGTCAAAACAAAGCCGATTGTATTCTAAGATATGCGAAAAGCTAAAAATATAACATAATTAGATTGTTTCTATCAGTTATTTGGGAAATAATAATATTTTGAGTTTTATGGAACCTTTTTTCCATGTAAATATCATTGCTTACATTCAGTTATATGTACCTACTGTTTTTTAATGTGTTTTTATTAAATAACTAACATTTTATATAATTAACATATATTTAAGATACTTGTATGATATCTGACCCTGCCGTAGTTAGATTTGATCCATGTAAACAATACATATAGCCAATAATTATTAGCCTGAAACACTCATCCAAATTGAAAAAACCCTCCAAGAAAAGATAAATGTCGCCGACAGGACTCGAACCTGCACCCTTCTAATATTCGGTCAGATGCTCTACCATTGAGCTACGTCGGCTTATCGCAAACCCGCCAAGTTAATCAATATATACTAGTGTTTCATTCAATAATTACGGTTTTTTTATTATATTTCACCTGTAAACAACCAACTTTATTAGTATGAGGAAGGCTTGTAACGGCTAAATCCCTCAATAGGTGGCGTCGAGACAAATTATGTCTTCATTTTATTGGTGAAAAATGTTTTGACTTGTCAAATATTTATTAATTGATAAACTAAAGTTTTTTTTATTTAAGACAAGATTTTTGTGCATAGCGCAAAGCGTAACAATTATGTTTACAAAGGTTTTTTCAATTTGGATGAGTGTTTCAGGCTAATAATTATTGTTTATAAAAATAATTGTTACCCTTTGCGCTATGCACAAAAATCTTGTCTTAAAAAAAAACTTTAGTTTATCAATTAATAATAAATATAGCGTCCGCTTCGTCTCCATCCTACGTACTTGAATTTTGACAGATGTAACATGTGACAAAAGTAAAGTGAATTTAACGTTCGTTATATAACGGTGTATTATAAAGGTATAGGTACAAACCTTAACAAAATCAAACTGTGTATATATCAAACATCAAACAAGGTATGATTACAAGAATGTTCGGCTATTAAAAATTTTACGTATACTTTTTTGATATATTTTCGGAGAACCTTCAACTTGAGGAAAGCATCCCTTTCGATACATGTTGATATGTTCATAAACTTAAACTTGAAAAAGTGGTAAATACAAAGTAATTTTTAATTCGTTTATTAATAATGACGCCACAAACCTTCAAACTTCTTCAGGACCTAAAGATAAACTTTATAAAAAATGTATATCTATTCATATACAGGGTGTCAAGAGACGTACTTGACTTACTTTAATCGGTGATTCCTAAACTTATTTTAAGTAATAAATTGAAGTGAAATATTGGTCTCCGGCTACATTTTTTTTTTAAATTCACCTAAAAACATAAAAAATCCGAACATATTTGAGAGTTAGGGTCGAGGTAGGGGGTTGGGCGGTTACTTGGCCGAGTGACCAGTGACATTAGATTTTTTTTGTATTTAAAAAAAAACTCTCTTTCAAAAATGTCGCCGGAGACCAAAGATATATCAACAATTTTCACATTTTATTTTGAAGAGTTTTATCCCGTATCTACAATTGTTACTTAATTTTATTTATTTGCTGTTCATTTCGACACATCCGTGTCATTCACTAGCGTTCTTAAAACTAACTTAAATTATGATTTTTTTGGACCAGATTGAAGATGTTGCATCAGCAAGTGAGAAGTGAGAAATGCATCGACCTTGGAAAAGACTATATGTAAAAACAAAAACTAATTTTTTTCAATCGGTTGACGTTTACTACCTTAGGCACATTTTCGATCAAACACACCTAATACTATTATTATATTGAATCAAACGTCCCAATCCTTTGGTTTATCGAAACGATGATATTTTACCGCAGCCTGTAAAAATGTGTAGTATATTCAAAAGATTATTCTAGAACTCATCTTGACATCGACATAAAATATGTATAAAAACAAATGCTTTTGTGTCTTGCGTTTTGTGTAATGTTTCGAAAAAACATTCGCACAAGACCCGCCTTTAGAATCGAATGTCGTAAGCGATAGATTACGAAACGTTTAATTTTACACAACATATTTAAAACAAAGCAAAACATCTCTCTGACGATTGAATAGCGAAATTTCAAAGAAATATTATGGGTGTATTGACTATAACTCGGTAAACAGAAGATCAACACTGGATTGATATAATTTTTGGAGGGTACTTTGCGTTTTTTTCCTTGAGCACTGTATAGAGATTATCTTCTAAAATAACATGTAATGATTTTAAGTACGCAGAAGTTTCAAGTGTTCAAGGAAAGTATGCGGAATGTCCGTAGAATTTCGGATTTCGGAACCTTAAATAAATAGTCTATTTAATAAGACAAAGTGCAAACATCAACATAACAAGTAAAATAAAGCATGATGATACAGCAGTTTTTATATAATACATAACCTACATAGATTGCTACGGCACTTAAAATAAATTAATGTTGAACTAACCCGATATTCGGAAAACGGCTCCTATCGTATTTGAATCTCCTAAAGGGGTGGTGGAGGAGGTGATTTCCGGCGTGGTAACAATCATTGCAGAGATCGTAGTTGTCACAAACGGTACATTTATATCGTGATCCCGATATGGGAGAACAATCACAATGATCACATTGGACTCCGTAATGAAATTTGTCTGAAAAATTAATTTACATAATTTAATACGTTGAATATATACATTCGTTATTAATGTTTTAAAAAATTGTAACAGGAGAAGACTATTATGAAACTTTGGCTACTAAAACACTATACTAACCTAAATAAAGCTATACAAACTACACCATGTAAATGTTGGTAACTGACATACCGACTACCGCTGCCCGGGGCACTCTAGTACGGGGGCCCAGGCTCCGTGCTCACGACTAACCTAGGCTGCCCCATCAGCGAGCGTTCAAACCCTGCCCCTGCTGTTGTGCATACATACATTTTTTTTTTAATTCCTAACTATTTTGCGTGGTACACCAGGGCAGCAACAAGTCATACAAAAGAGCGAAGGCCATCGACCGACGAGGTTTGTTCAAAAGAAAAGGTGAATTTCGAATTTTTTCGAAAAGTATTTATTTATACTTTTGTAATGTTAACTAACCAATATACCTACTCCTAAGTATTATGTTTTTCCTACGGGGGTTCAATAAACAAAGAAATGTATAATAAATATTTTGTTTAGTATGTAACGCAAAGCATGTTGAAAATACAATATGATATAATAATAAAAATTATCACCCTTTTCCGCATGTTGAGATTTCCTGAGACTGCTCCTTGGCTTTCTGGCTGCTAGTTCTGTCCTAAAACAACACATTCAGCAACAGTGATTATGATACAAAACATTATATTTTATTTTATTTGAGAGACCAACAGATATACCTGCAATTAATAAGTAGGTACATTAAGTTCAAACAATAAACAATTAGAGGTTTCCTCTCAGGCGGTCCGGTAAGGAACGAACATTTCACTCGTTACTGCAGACCTGCGGAGAAAAGTCTAGTTTTTTTTTATATTTTTTTTTATTGCAACACTGATACTTTCGGTGACTTTTGACATTTTATAACATCGTTTTTATTGGAGCCAAAATGAAATGTCAAAACAAAGCTGATGACATGTTTTTTTCTGTATTCTAAGATATGCGAAAAGCCCAAAATATAACCTAATTAGATTGTTTCCATCAGTTATTTGGGAAATAATAATATTTTGTGCATTATGGCAACGTTTTGTCATATAAATATCATTGCTTACATTCAGTTATACGTACGTACTGTTTTTTAATGTGTTATTATTAATTAACTTACATTTTATATAAATAACATATATTTAAGATACTTGACTTGACTTGCCTGACCCTGCCGTAGTTAGATTTGATCCATGTAAACAATAAATATAGCGTCGGCTTCGCTTTCGTCCTACGTACTTGAATTTTGACAGATGTAACATGTGACAAAAGTGAAGTGAATTTAACGTTCATTATATAACGGTATATTATAAAGGTAAAGGTACAAACCTTAACAAAATCAAACTATGTACATATATATGAGTATAATTTAATTCTGGGAAGGTGGATAATAAGATTAAGGTATGATTACAAGAATGTTCGGCTGTTAAAAATACTACATATACTTTTAAATTACATTCTTGTTTTTGATATATTTTTGGAGAACCTTCAACTTGAGGAAAGCATCCCTTTCAATACATGTTGATATGTTCATAAACTTAAACTTGAAAAAGTGGTGAATACAAAATAATTTTTAATTCATTTAATAATAATGACGTCACAAAATGAATCCCAATCATTTGAAACAAATTATTTCTATCTTGTTTTTAGTATGTTTCACATTGATATAATCCATTAATTTTGTCCGTGTTTACCTTCCTTGTTGATAACACGTTTAATTAAAAACTCTATAGTGATTTTCTATTATTACATTAGGTAAAAAATATATTTTTAATGAGCTGATTTTTTTCTAAACTATTTTGATTAAGTAGAACAGTTATTACGTTGAACATTAAAATGATCAATAAGATGGAAACGGGATTTTTGTAATGAGGTGAGATATTTTATTACCGAAACAATCTCTTTATGACTAGACATTATAATTTGAATGAAAAAATCTTAGTTTTAAGTCGCTTTAATAAATTTATGCACTGTCGACCGAAAGTATGCGGAATGTCCGTAGAAATTCGGATTTTGGATCCTTAAGTAAATAGTCTATTTAGCAAGACAAAGTGCAAACGTCAACATAACAAGTAAAATAAAGCATGATGATACACCAGTTTTTATATAATACATAACCTACATAGATTGCTACGGCACTTAAAATACATTCATGTTGAACTAACCCGTTATCCGGAAAACGCCTCACATCATATTTGAATCTTATAAAAGGGTGGTGGATGAGGTGCTTTCCGTCAATGTAACAATCACTGCAGAGATCGTAGTCGTCACAAACGGTACATTTATATCGTGATCCCGATATGGGAGAACAATCACAATGATCACACCTGACTCCGTAATGAAATTTGTCTGAAAAATTAATTTGCATAATTTAGTATGATGAATATATACATTTCTTAAATACATTTTAAAAAATTGTAACACGAGAAGACTATTATGAAGCTTTAGGTACTAAAACACTATACTAACCTGCGTAAAGCTATACAAACTACACCATGTAAATGTTGGTAACTGACATACCGACTACCGCTACCCGGGGCACTCTAGTACGGGGGTTCAAACCCTGGGCTCACGACTGACCTGGGCTGCCCCATCAGCGAGCGTTCAAACCCTGTCGCTGATGTTGTGCTAAGATAATTTTTTGTTAACATAATTTATATTATTTAATTCTTAACTATTTTGCATGGTACGCCAGGGCAGCAACAAGTCATACAAAAGAACGAACCCCATCGACCAAGTGTATCTAGACAAGGCGAATTATTCTGAAAAAATGCCTCATTGTCACGGAATTTTACAAAATTATTTTTTTTTTATTTCAAAAAAACAACATCAACAAACAAACAAACAAACAAACAAACAAACAAACAAACAAAAAAACAAACAAACAAACAAACAAATAAACAAACAACCAAACAAACAAACAAACAAACAAATACAAACAAACAAACAAACAAACAAACAAACAAACAAACAAACAAACAAACAAACAAACAAACAAACAAACAAACAAACAAACAAACAAACAAACAAACAAACAAACAAACAAACAAACAAACAAACAAACAAACAAACAAACAAACAAACAAACAAACAAACAAACAAACAAACAAACAAACAAACAAACAAACAAACAAACAAACAAACAAACAAACAAACAAACAAACAAACAAACAAACAAACAAACAAACAAACAACAAACAAACAAAAAAACAAACAAAAACAAACAAACAAACAAACAAACAAACAAACAAACAAACAAACAAACAAACAAACAAACAAACAAACAAACAAACAAACAAACAAACAAACAAACAAACAAACAAACAAACAAACAAACAAACAAACAAACAAACAAACAAACAAACAGACAAACAAACAAACAAACAAACAAACAAACAAACAACAAACAAACAAACAAACAAACAAACAAACAAACAAACAAACAAACAAACAAACAACAAATACAGTAGACTCTGTAAAAACTTACCCGGAGTTGATTTATTTCCAGAAGAGCCCATGTTAATTTCTGGAAATGTCAAAGTTTAACATGGTTAAGTGGAATATGTTATACATAATATGTTATGTCAATATTTGATGGTTTTTGTGTAAATTTCTAAACCCCTATGGCCGTAACAACACTGCAAAAAAATAGTGCTTCACACGTGTTTTCAATAAATCGTGGACCTACGAATGATTATCTTCTGCTGTCACTATGGTAATTCTTACGTTTCTTCTTCTGGGGGAGAGGGACATCGCAGGGGGGTCATTTATTCATTCGAAATAATCCTAATAATATTAATATTACTTTCCAAGTATGACCTTGAGGAAATTCAAGATTATAAAAAAAATTCTAAAACATATTTCTGGTTTGATTTTGATAAATGCTCTAAGCCTATGTAAATTAAAAAAATATATGTAATAAATATTTTTCTTTATAAAAATATTATCTTTATCACATTTATCATATCTTCCTTGCCTTCTGCGCAACGTTGTACATGTGCGAACTCTGGTAAAAACGTAAAAGAGTAGTATGGAAAGACTCCGTGTACAGTACAATAACGCCTTCCGCATAATGTTTCACCTCCCCGGACACTGCAGCGCTTCCAATATGTTCAGGGAGAGGCGAGTTTCCGGTTTTGCAGCCCTTATAAGATCCAGGATGGTTAGAATGAGGGAACTTCTCTTATATCAGAGCCAAATACGACCAGTTCTTACATATTCAATCTCGGTGTATCAAATTCCACCTACAATAAAATTCAAACACTCCAAAACAAATGCATAAAAATCACATATAACTCACCAAATTACACAAACCTCAAACACCTACATCAACAAAAAGAAATTCCTACACTACAACAATACGCACACAAAATCACCACAAGATTTTACAACACTCTAAACCGGGATAATCGACTCGTGCGATAACTCGGCGCATATAACTTACCAGACGATCTACCGTTCCACTACATTCACAAGATGTCAAACACATGATTCTAAAGTTCCATGAGAATGATATCGACAGCGAAGAGGAATCGGACGACGGATAAAAACAACAAAAATCCATCGACCGTTAGGCACTAACCCTCTTTCCCTATTTTTCCGTTAGGAATTTTGGACAACAAATCGAGAGAGGATGTAGCCTATGAATGAAATAAGCTTTTTTTCCACCGGACTAGGGTAGCAGGTTCCTGAGAACGCAGCCTACGAATGAACTATTTAACATCAGTAAAGTAAATAATCAAACAAAAGTAAATAGTTCAGAACTGAATGTTTGCCTTTTCTCCTTTTCTTTGTTTACGGTTTTTTATCCAGAAGATCCTTTCCCTAAAAACTCATGAAATGTAAAATTAAACTCAGTCAAGCAAATACAACCATCAGATGGTGATAGTAATAAGGCCAAAGTGCCGCAGTACTAGTTAGTTAGTAAAATGAGGGGTATTGCTATAAGCCCCAGCTAGTTAGAGGATTACGAAAGAATCCGTAAAATCAAAGAAAAAAAAGAATGAGGGAACGAATAAACACCCCCGGGAATATCCTCATCATGGAGGCCCGCCTCAGTCCAGCCTCCAGCATCGACGTATACGGGAGAAAGATATTGGCCCCTCACAATTTAAATGCTTTATTTTTTAAAATACATACTTTTTTAAATTAAAATTTTTGTTTTATGTATAATGTATCATTCACCTACTATCGTATTATTATATTATTTTGTAAACTTTTGTACATATTTTGTATATTTTGTATGGAATGTGTGTGACTGCACTAACCTACCCACAAACCGGAATAAACGTTTATTATTATTATCATCATTTCGAATTAATAAACAATCCCCCTCCGACGTCCCCCTCGCCCTTAAAGTTTTTTTGAAAATTCACCGAAGAAGCCTCTTAATAAATGTCCTGCTATGTATGTGACAATTATAATTTTTTTTAAATCTGTCCAAGTATCTTTGTCATAATCAGGCAATTATTCTAATATCTCGATCAAAGAAGAACCTTAACTGCCATAACAAAATAATATTAAATATTATCGATATATACCAAACCCATGGATCAAATTAACACATTTTCACTAATGAACTTACAAATATCGTTTTATCCAAATGCAAAAGCAAATTGAACGTAACAGACGATTTTAACGTTGATGTTTGTAACGAAAATAATAACAAAATAAAAACTGGAATACCAGAGCAGCGCCCTTCGTGTATTGTCCAAATAATATATGGTGAAATAGTGAAGAAACTGACTAGTTTCGAACGATCATAATTAAAATCAAATAAAACCATGTAATAGACGATCGTGGATGCTTATACATTCATTAAAAATATATGTTTTGGTAAAAATAATACAAGTTCACAACACAAGAGCTTCATTAAACAAAAATTAAATCATACTAAAGTAAGTATTAAAGTGACTTGAACAATGGCTGCCAGTGATACAATCTTCATGTGTAGAAACATGCGCAACTAACTTCGATAAAATCCTTAGCAATCACATCACAAGGCTCAATGATAAGAATTAGAGCGATATTAAAAAAAAAATAACCATGGATTTCACTCGGCCTAGTCGTGTCTATAAGGAAAAATAAGAATTACACCGCTTTACTAAAAAAATCCTTTGAAAAAACAAAATGTTTCCCTAACGAAATTGTAAAAGATATCTGGTAAACATAAGCGAAATAAGTAATAAAGAAAAAATAATCTTATCTAATCAATATATTTCCAAAAAATTTCCAAATACGCTGCTTTTAAGATGGAAAAATGTGAAAAAAATCATTATTTTGCCAATGTTGGCCAAAATTTGGCAAAACAAATTGACAAACATTATAAAATAATAATTTTAAAAATTATCCCACAAAACAAACTAACCTGTGTTCATTTGAACCTGTAACAATAATTGATATCTAATATATTAATAATGGTCTAAATTCTAAATGGAGTATCAGCACTGGATTTGATGGAGTTACTTCAGAAATATTAAAGTATAATAACAATGAATCAATTATTTACATTATAAATACAAGTTTAAGTATTTAATCATCGAACAATATAATATTAACACATCCCAAATGAACCACGAAACCGAAAAAACAACAGAAATTAAAAAGATTTCAGTCGCATCTCGGATTCGAACCCACGACCTCTACCTATCCGGGGTAACCGCTTAACCAACTAAACTAATGAGACCAGTTCAATTTACGCCATTTACACCGATATCATACTTCAAGTTCAAGACTTGTTAATATAATCCTCCATTTTTATAAATCCCATATTATTGGCTTCTATCCTTATGATGATTGCAAAGTTTTATCCCGAACTCAATTGCAATCGGAATAGAGTCTCGGATATACCTACCCGATTTTTTATTTATATGAGACATATATTGACTTATTTCACAAGTCTGGAAAGAAATATTCAATTTTTTTTTTTTTAACTTATTGAAGTTTGTAAACCTCATTGTAATATTTAATCATTGAAGAAGATAATATTAACACATCCCAAATGAACCACGAAACCGAAAAAACAAGAGAAATTAAAAAGATGTCAGTGGCATCTGGGACTCGAACCCAGGACCTCTACCTTACAGATTGTTAAAATAACGTTGATTTATGGTAATTTTCGTATATGTACCGGGAAATCACATGAGCTTTGTTAAATTAGTATTAATTACGGTGAATTACGGTGAATAATGGTGAATTACGTTATATTACGGTAAATTACCAAGAATTACGGAGAATTGTAGTAAATTTGATGAATCATGGCGAATTACGGTCAATTCCGGTGGTTGACCGTAAATTACGCTGAATTACGGTGAATAACATTGAATTACGATAAATTACGGTGAAATACGATGATTTAATATGAATAATAGTGAATTACAGGCAATTATGGTTACTGACAGTGAACTACGGTGAATTCCGGTAAAATACGGTGAATTACAGTAAATTTGAATGAAGGCGAATTACGGTCAAATCCCATGATTTACGGTAAATTACGCCGAATTACGGTGAATAACATTTAATCACTGCGAATTACAGTGAATTACGGTGAAATACGGTGAATAACGCCGAATTTATTTTGTTTTACAACAAAATATCTTTACAAAGCATTGGATTTTTATGGTATATCTATCTACAAATTACAGGGTTAAATATTGTTAAAATTTCGTTGATTTATGGTAATCTACGGTTATATGCCGGGAATTCACATAAACTTAATTAAATAATTATTAATTACGGTGAATTACGGTGAATATTACAATATACACCATATTACAGTGAATTACGGTAATGTACTGTGAATTACGGAGTATTACAGTAAATTTGATAAATTATTGCGAATTACGGTCAATTTCGGTGGTTGACCGTAAATTACGATGGTTTACGGTGAATAACATTGAATTACGATAAATTACGGTGAAATACGATGATTTAATATGAATAATAGTGAATTACAAGCAATTATGGTTACTGCTAAATTACGCCAACTTACGGTGAATAACATTTAATTACTGCCACTTACAGTGAATTACGGTGGAATACGATGATATAGGCTGAATTACGGTGAAATAGGTGAATAACGCTAAATTTATTTTGTTTTACAACAAAATATCGGTACGAAACGTTGGATTTTTATGGTATATCTGCAAATTACTGGGTTACACATTGCTGTTGCATTACGTTGATTTATGGTAATTTACGGTTATGTACCGGGAATTCAAATGAACTTTATTAAATTATTATTAATTATGGAGAATTATGGTGAATAATGGTGAATTACGTTAAATTACGGTTAATTACTGTAAATTACTGTGAATTACCGTGAATTTCTGACAATTACAGTAAATTTGATGAATTATGGCAAATTTTGGTCAATTCCGGTGGTTGACCGTAAATTACGCTGAATTACGGTGGATAACATTGAATTACGATAAATTACGGTGAAATACGATGATTTACTATGAATTACAGTGAATTACAGACACTTATGGTTTCTGACAGAGAACTACGGTGAATTCCGGTAAATTACGGCGAATTACGGTTAAATCCCATGATTTACGCTAAATGACGCCGAATTACGGTGAATAACATTTACTTTCTGCTAATTACAGCGAATTACTAATACAAAAAACACGAGGTGTGTTCAAAAGAAAAGGTAAATTTTGAAAAATGGAATAAAGTGCTCCAACGCACTTAAAATGTTGACTGTGGCATTCGGCGAGTCTACTTTGTCTCAAAAAAGTGTTTATAAGTGGTACAAGCGCTTTACAGAAGGCCGAGAATATGTTAATGACGATGAGCGTCCTGGAATCGCAACCACGTCAATAAACGAAGAAAACATCGAAACAGTGAAGAAAATGGTTTTGGAAAATCGTCGAATCACTATTAGTGAAGTTGCAGAGGATGTTGGCATATCAATCGGCCCATGCCATGAAATTTTCTCGGATGTTTTGGGAATGAAACGTGTGGCAGCGAAGTTTGTTCCGAAATTGCTAAATTTTGAGCAAAAGCAACGTCGCATTAATATCGCTCAGGAGTTGTTGAATGACGTCAACGACGATCCAGATTTGCTCAAAAGGGTCATAACTGGTGATGAAACGTGAGTATATAGTTATGATGTAGAAACCAAGGCCCAATCATCCCAATGGAAGCCCAATTGCCACAATTGATGAGATAAAGTCAGAATCGAAGAACGAGCTGATGACCATACCGAAAAGCTTCGAGGATTGGAAGAAGCGCTGGCATAAGTGCATTATATCTGAGGGGGATTATTTGAAGGGGAGAAAATGGATATTGATGAATAAATAAATACATTTCGAAAAAATTCACCTTTCCTTTTGAACACACCTGCAATTGATAAATAGGAACATTAAAATCTAAAAATAACCCATTAGAGGTTTCCTCTCAGGAATTTATAAATATTAAATTAAGCCCGCTCTCTGACGGTCCGGCAAAGAACGAACATTTCACTCGTTACTGCAGACCCTGCGCAGAAAAGTAAAGTTCACTAAAGTAAGATAACCATCGGTATATTATTACTAGATTTGACGTATTGATAAGTACTATAATAACCTACATGTATATATATATTTTTGACATAATAATTTTAACTGAATGTTGGATCAAAACCAATTATACTCACAAAAACATTGCAGGATTCACTATTTTTCGAATTCAGATAGAGAATTATATATTGTTTAGGTGTGTGGGGATATACGTCTATGTGCATGTGTGTATGTATATATGTGTATATGTATATATATGTGTATATGTATATATGTGTATATGTATATATGCTTAAGGATGTGTGTATATGTGTGTACATTTGTGTGTATATGCGTACATATGTGGACAACAACAATCAACTCACTGACTAGTTCATATTATTTTAGCTCCGCCTAAAAGTTTTTTTTTTTTTTTACAGTAACTCCACACAGGAGACCAAGGAGGAAATAATTTCCCTCAAGGCCTATATCATCTTTGGGGATGCTGTGTGGAGGATCTTTTAGAGGATAGGAAGGAGTGAACTTGGGTCTTGAAGAGACCCATGTTATAGGATGGAGGAAACACAGAGGCCGGCAGATCATTCCACAGCCGAGCTGTTGAACACAAGAACGAGTCGTAGAAGCGACCTGTTCTCATGTGACAAATGTCAACTGTGTGCAAATGTTGGGCGCGCGTTTGGCGTGTTTCCCGACTATGCACCGGTGCCGAAGGGATCAATGACGCTAGTTCCTCGGAGCATCTTCCATTAAAATACCGGCAGAACAAGGACAGCATTCCCACCCGACGTCTGTGCTCCAAAGATTGCAACCCATTTGTTAAGATAGGCGAATCTATCAAACGGACCGCCCGTTTCTGCACAGAGTCAAGGTTTTTTTTCAGATATTTTGACTCCCGACCAGAGGTGGCTGCCAAATTCTACAATGGGGCGCACTTGCGATTTGTACAGGGTCAGCAGTTGTGTACTATTAAAGTATCTGCGAGCTCTGTACAATACGCCCAACTTCTGAGAGGCTAACTTTACTCGGGTTTCGATGGAGCCTCCATACCTGAGCTGATCACTTAAGGTTACTCCAAGCATATCAATGGAGGGCTTGTTGGGAAGATTGCTTCCATTAAAGGAGACTAGATTGTCATTTTGATCCCTTTTAGACGTAATCAGACATGATTGGGTCTTTGAAACATTAAATTCGACGAGGTTATTCTTACCCCAAGAGGAGACCCTCTCAAGGTAACCGTCCATTCTCTGTTTCAAAGCCCTCCGAGCCGTTGGAGTTTGTGTGCCCTTTGGGGGCTTGTCAAACAAATAGCAATCATGGATTGTACTAGCATCCGCGTAACAATGGATTGGTGCACATGTCAAGAGGTCATTGATGTGCAACAAAAACAATGTCGGAGACAGAACTGATCCTTGTGGGACGCCAGCATTTATTGAGTGTGCGAGGAAGAGATGAAACCATCAGCAACCGTCTGAATCGATCTCTCCCTAGAAAGTCGGCAATCCACGTACACAAGGAAACGGGAAGTCCGTAAGAAGGCAGTTTGTTGACAAGTCCTCGGTGCCACACCCGGTCAAAGGCCTTAGAAATGTCTAGTGAGACCGTTTGAGTCTCACCATAACGTTCCAGGCACCGTCCCCAAACATGCGTCACATACGCGAGAAGATCACCGCACGAGCGGTTCCGCCGGAATCCATACTGGCGGTCGTTAATGATTTTGTTCTTCTCGAGGTATGTAAGAAGTTTGTCGTTGATCACACGTTCCATCACCTTGGACAGAACTGATGTGATCGCTATGGGGCGGTAGTTGGCTGGGTTGGAGCGGTCACCTTTCTTAGGTATAGGATGAATGACCGCTTTTTTCCAACCAGAGGGCACAGAGCCACATTTCAGGGACATTTTTAAGAGCTTTGTTAAAACTGGAGCGATTTCTGCAGCACACCTCTGCAATACCAGGGCAGGTATTCCGTCAGGCTCACTAGCTTTATTAACATCGAGCCCCCGTAAGACAAGGAGTACATCCCGATGCCGTATCCTCAGCTTTTACATATAGAAGCCGCAGTGAGGAACCGACGGCGGGATGGCACCCCCGTCGTCGAGGGCCGAGTTTTCTGCAAACATTTTCCCTAAAAGGTTGGCCTTTTCGGTAGCAGTGTTTGCTAGTGAACCGTCAGGTCTGGTAAGAGGCGGCAGACTGGATTTGCAGAAATTGCGACCCATGGAGCCCGCTAGCGACCAGAACGCCCTGCTGCCATGCGGGCAGGCAGTTAGCTTTTTACTGATCTGTAGGTCGTGCTCAAATTTTGACCTATTGATGATTCTCTTACTGTCCTTTGCCAATTTGTTATATGCTGATCTGTTTTCTGACGTTCGAGATGTGTTGTAGGCTCGGTAAGCCGCGTTTTTCGTCGAACTGCTTCGGAGCATTGTCGACTGAACCACGGCTTTGAACCTACGCCAGTTTCTTTAATGGTTGATTGAATGAAGCCATCCATCGCAGATGTGATGACTTCACTAATTTCCTGGGCACATCTGGATGGATTCGAAGTCTGAAAACAGACAGCTGACCATGGGAAAGCATTAAAATTCGCCCGCAGACCGAACCAATCTGCTGACCTATAGTGCCACATTTTTCTCTTCAGCCTCTCAATTGGGGGTCTGAAGTTAATAGGGATTGATGTCGTCACCAGGCAATGGTCGGACGATCCTAAAGGCGCTGCGACATCAATCCCATAACTACATGGCTCGGTGGTTAAAAATAGGTCTAACAGATTGGAGCGGTGAGTCTGGACATCAGGAAACCTCGTAGGCTCCTGAACCAGTTGCTCCAACCCATGGCAAAGGGCAAAGAATTCCGCCTGTCGGCCAGCCGAGTTTGTTGAACATGAGAACTTCAACCACGGTTCATTATGAACATTGAAGTCCCCAGAACAACAAACTCGGCCGAAGGGTAGCGGGGTAAGAGGTCATCAATAGTTTCGCTCAAATGTTTAAAGAGCTCGGATGAGTCTGATTCGCTGAGGTTTGGTGAGCGGTACAAACACGCATAAAATCTTACCGTACTGGCAAGACTGACGCGCACCCACATTACGTCAAATCTGGGATTTTCCAGACTCAACAGTCGCACACAGTTGACGTCAGCTCGGCTATACAAACAAACACCTCCTTTAGGTCTGAACTTGCCTACGAGGGTGAAGCCCGGGCAGTCCAGATAGGAGGCGTCTGGAGGCTCAGCTATCTGCGTTTCGGAGAGGAATAAAAGGTTTGGGCGTTGGGATTGAAGGTGATGATGGACAGAATTTAAATTTTTGTGCAGGCCTCGAATGTTGGTAAAATTTACCAACATTTTTGGCCTGCACCGGGGACGCCTACTACTCGCCGTTGTAATGATGTTATTATTGTTTTGTGATTCCATGTTTTTTTAAATTATTTTTGGGGGTTTTATAGGAAAGGGAAAGCAAGGGAAGGATTAGGTATAAAGGGTGGGTAGGAAGCTGGGGGTCAGGGTATCCAGGACTGACGGACGTATGAATCCATCCCACCGACTGCGGTGCAAGGCTATGGTTGGGAGAGTCTGGCTGGGAAGGGCTCCCAATGCGCCCCAAACGCTACTGCTGGGTCCCCTCCGGTCACGAATCGGCACAACAGCAGCGGCGGGGTTTTTACACTCGCTGGTGGGGCAGCCCACCCTCAGTCGTGAGCCTGAGGGTCGGGCCCCTGTACTATCGAGCGGCCTGGACAACGGTAGCCAGTTGTAAAGGGTCTCCCTCAACCATTCTCTCCCGATCCGACCCACCACGCAGTAGGTAGGCCAACGCATCCGCTGCCAAGACCTGGACAAACCTTACCCCATGAACCCGGGCACCCCTGCTAAGTCACCAAACGTAGCGAACCACTTGGGATGACCTATGGCAGAGGTGTTGGTCATCCAAAAAATGGTTCCCGGGGCGGCGGTACCCATACCCGCCTCCCAAATTAAATTACTTATTTATTGTCATTGTCTTTAATTCGTAGTACTTGATTTTTTTATAAACAAATCAAAATTTAATAATGTTCTGATGATCCTTAACCCAAAGCGACGTCCGATGGTTGTCTCAATATTCTCACTGAAAAAAATTAACATATACTTTAATGATATCCTTGTAAAAAATTCAATAAATTAATTAAATATTAATTAATTAAATATTAATTGGTCGAATACTATAAAAGCTCTTAATTTGGAAAAGGAATATTCAACCGGGTTTATGGAATAAGACTCTTTAAAAAGATCAGTCGTCTGAAATTAGACATACACATAATATCTACTAACTTCACCTTTTGAAGCCCAAAATATTTTACTCCGGGTAAAAGTTTTAAAATAATTTTTAATAATAATTTTTACAATCCGCAATCGTTTTGAGGTTATATCCATGGAATTCTAAAAGAACTTAGCAGTGCCAAATATGTCCACTAGTCAACTTGCAAAACCAAAAAAAAATTGCATTCTTAATGTATTATAAATTCACCAATGATTGTTCTGTCACTAACTTTTTTAGTTTTTTAATAAATTTGTCTTACTTCGACATAATGATTGTATTTATCATAAGTATATCTCTTGTACCAATGTAATTTTTTTATTAGGTATCTAATTACTGTATTAGAAATACAGAGGAAATGAAGGATTATCCATTAGACCATCCCCCTATCTCCTGTAATTTTTTACTTTTCCTGCATTTTGGCGTTATGTGAACACTGTATTATTTTATTTCTTTTTGTTTTTAAAAAATGTTGTACACACTTATGAATACATTTCTGATAACAAATTTTAATTAAATTTGCATTTTGAGAGTTTTTGATATTTTATTCATAAGATTTTAATCAGCACGGATTCAATTCAAATTCGCATAACTTCAGATGTCTTTTCATCTGCGAGATGTAAGGAGACAAGCATCCGAGCATTGCAATAATTACACGGCAACAAGGCAATAATTATGAAGAGGGAAATACTTGTTATTTTTATTTGAATTAGTACAATACTAAATTAAGGGGGCAGTCTCAAATAAGGCGCTAAACGTCACTTCGCAGTATGCTAACGTAAGCAATACAACACATAATTTATCTGCAACTTCTTAACAGAAAGTTACGAAAGTGTCTAAGGTTTTCAGTGACGTAGATTCTTAAACTGTAATCTTTTACATTATATATAAAATATCTACTGTAATTTTAAGTAAAACGCTCGACAGTGCCTTAGCCGTTATGTTAACTGCACCCATTACAAACATATTTAATTAAAATCTTTCCACAATCTCAGAGTAAATAAGATCAAGAACCAAGAGCGTTTATTAAAAATAATTCAGTAAATCTAGATTTTATCTGTAATTCCCTCAAAGTTCAGGAATTTTTAAATTCAGTTCCGTCATACAAAAAACCTATGAGAATCTCCGGCCCGCGCGATTGTTGATAAAACTATTTATTTCGCCGGAGTAAATCAGTTGTGAGAAGCCCTTCGGAGCGAGCGGACGTCGATTTGAAATTCGATATTTTTGTCTGTTTTATGACGAATAGCTGGGAAGAGAGGTGTTAAACTGCCACCGGAATGTAGGAATTACGTATTTTCGATTTTTTTTTTGTTGTAATCACATTTCTTTGCAACGTTCTTTAAGATGGTCCAAAAAGTGATTAATTTATTATACGGCACAATATAAAAGACCTGCGCACTGGAAAAAAAACTGACGGACGTGCTATAGATCTATAAGATTATATCTTTGCAGGCTGTCAAAAGCAAAACTAATGAATGAACGAATTATTTTAAAAATCTTAACATTTTTGTGCCCATATAATTTACAATCTTGACGCCCCCGACTGCATATATAAGTATGCCGATCTGTGCCTATCAAAATCCATAGTTTTAGCAGCTATCTTGAATTTCTAGATATTCACACCGATTTGGTTAGAAAGCGGCGTAAGTCATGTTAGGGGGGTGCTGATGTCAAATTTAATGTCAACCTGATTAATTTCGATGTTCATTTTGAATTTTGAGTTCTCTACCGATTTGGTTCAAAATCGGAATTAAAGTGTTTGGAGGTACACTGAAATCAAATGCGAAGAATGGATAACAAAGAATGTTTTTCTTCATTTAGAACAACTGTATCTCAGACGATATTAGGTCCTTGGAGACCAATTTGTTTTCAATTTGTACCATCTTTAGCCTACTTTATAAAGTATAGATTAACCTTTACCGAAAAATTACTCCTTCACTGTCAAAATTGACCAAAACACTAAAAAATAGCGAAGAATGATAACTTACAAAAATTTTGCATAATAACCGCTGTATCTCGGACACTATTAAGTCCTTAGAAACGTATTTGATTTCAAATTATAACATATTTGGTCTACTTTGCGTGTGAGAGGGGCAAGGGGAAGATAGGAGACTTTTGTGAAAATACTCCCTGTTATAGGTATTATTCACCTGCAAAAATTTCAGTTTTTCTTATTGCCTTCATTGACTGAACTACTGGTGAATTGTATTCAAGCTTATTGTCTGCATCTGGAGTGGGTTGTAAATCACTGTTATCTACCTATGTTATATTTTTACTGCTGTTTAGTATACAATATTGAAGGCCGTTTCGAAATCCCAAAAATTATCAAAAGACAAATAATTCTTATTCCCGTTTAATAAACGGGATCTAATTCACATCCGCCATCTTGGTTCCTAAGTTAAATGTAATAGTCGGATTCCTTAACCATTAATAAAAACCAAAGCCATTGAAAGAACAGCCATATAAAAAAGCATCTAATTCATTTCAACCATCTTGAATCCACAAGTGGACAATCGAAAATCGGATTCCTTGATTCAAAAACCATGAAAATAATTCCCTATGTCAAAAACTGTGCTTACAAGTATTTCTGAGCAGGTGATCCACGTTACCCATTTCTATAATATTTCCGAAGCAAAAATAAAAGATTATGATGTGAAGAAATAAATACGTAAATAGTAACAAAAAAAATATTTTGTGAAAGGTACTTTGTATGGGTACTGTCAATTATTAATATATTATTTTATATATTATTTTATAATATAATATTTATATTAAAATTCCTAACGGCGGTGAATACGCGGTCTTATACTGGACCCTTAAGTTTTTACACAATTTATTCTGACCGCCAATCGTCAGCAAAAGGGCATTTCCCTGACCTCTGTTGTGTATTTCGAAAACACCAAAGAAATTAGGACGAATTCCAAAGCAGAGGCCGAACCCGATCGCTTCAGAGAGACAATATCTTATGAAATGTTGTTCATTGAAACTTTATAAATATTATAATAAAAATATTAAATATGACTCCAACCTACATAAATCAAAATGATATGGTGCTCAACCAAGCTTTGACTGCCCGACTAGGAACAAATCCCATTTTAGGACTGTCAAATTGACAAGTTTAGATCATATTAAGTGCCATTATACAAAAATAGAAGGGAAAAAAGCTAGTATTGACATAGTATGGTAAAATAATATATCTAGAAAATTATATAATAATTAAGTATAAAGAGATTATGTATGTGTTTGATGGGTACTGGTTGGTGCTATGAGGAAAAAAATGCGTTTTAAATTCAGTACTAAAAATAAGTTAATATTATTGAGTAATATTGATAAGATTGAGTGACGTATCACTCAGCTTTATGAGCCGACGACGAAACTCGGGGATACACCCCGAAGAGGATGCAGCAAATAGTTAATAATGTATTAAATATATTCAGTAAGTACAAAAAGTAACTTTAATAAATTGTTTATAACCAAATGTTTGTCCCTTTTTCTTTCCTCGGTTAGGGTTTTTAATCCATTTAAGATCTTTTCCCAAAGAGCACAAATAATGACTATCATTTTGCGTTTTTTATAATGAGGACTGAATGTCAAATTCAGGCTATTTTTTGCAAGACAGGAGTGGTAGATACTCTCAGAATTGCCCTGGTGAAAGACCACAATCTAGAATCTATTATTTTAAACATAGTTTCTTAGCTATGCTTAAAATAGATTTATCCGTGTTTTGTCGACGGATAGTCAGGTACTTACAAGTCTTCATCTTCCTCGCCGACTTCCTTTCTCCTCTCCATTCTGCCTCACATCATAACCAAATTGGGGATGACAATGGTCCACTGAGACTCTTGTACGGTATTCACATAATTCAAATTGTATTTAATTGATAATTAAAATATCTTAACCACTGAAGAAACTATTTTATTTTGGTCGGACATTCAACTACATCTAAACAATTGATGAAGCGTTTCGACCTTCACGACACAAAGCAAATTTATCTGTTTACGTCAAAGGTCAACAACTTCCGGCCTCGGTTAGCATACAATCGAGGAGCCTCGGATAATAACTGCGGATGTTCGAATTATCTATATATATACATTAATTTATACTTTTCTTTACATCTCCGCTCCGTATGCCCAAGTCAGCGAATCACCTGCAAATAGTTGGGTATATTTACTCACGTCAATTTGTATAGTAGAGTAATAACAATATCGGTCTAAATGCTGAGCCTTGTTATTAATGTTGTAACCTCGGAATGTGACTAACTTGGTTTGCGAGTGTTTCGCAATTTAACATAAACAAGCAATGTCTTACTATACGAACAACTTATTTGTAAACAGTGGAAAATAATAAACAAATAGTTGGGTATATTTACTCACGTCAATTTGTATAGTAGAGTAATAACAATATAGGTCTAAATGCTGAGCCTTGTTATTAATGTTGTAACCTCGGAATGTGACTAACTTGGTTTGCAAGTGTTTCGAAATTTAACATTATAAACGAGCAATGTCTTACTATACGAGCAACTTATTTGTAAACAGTGGAAAACAATAAACAAAATGTAGAAAAGCACCACTCGAGTAAGGCTGTAGCAGTGTCAGCGATTAATCAATTGTTAATTGACATGAAATCCTCAATGGCGATTTCGCTTGTAAATACATACTTATTAAATTCGATTACGTGTACTTTATAAATAATAATAATTATAATGTTTTATTATCTTCTTTTTTATAACAAATAACGAATAATTATATCCTCACTGGGATTTCCCGTGCTGACGATTTCATTTACAAAATATTAAATTGTTGCGCTGGATGAAAATTTTTATTTTTTAAGGTGAGGTGTTTAAAGTGCAGTTGAGTGGTTTCGGTGTTAGTCTGTATTTGGTGTTAATATGTTTTGTATTTTAAATCTCCCTATGTAACGTAACCAGTGTTTTTTTTTTTTATGGTTGTTGTGATTGTTAAAGGAGAGTGGGAATTTATTATAGAGTTTAGTACCATAGTATAAGAAGTTTTTTTGTTCAAATGTTGCGTTTGTGGTTCCTTGTTATATGTGCTTTAAACCCTGAGATTTAGTGTTTTATTATATGTGTTTGTTGTTATTTCTCGTTTTTTTGTATTTATTGTAGTATTGTTTTAGAATATACTTGTTTTATTGACATAATGTTAAGTTTGTTAAAGATTTCGTTAGTGCTAGTTCTTACAGGGACTTTAAGTATAATTTTCATGATGGCTTTTTGTGTTCTAATGAGTAAATTAAGAATATTATCATTAGATACCATATTCTAATAGTGATTGGCAAAGATCCATGTAGATCTTAATTAAATCATTTAAAAAAACAATAATAATTTTGTTATTTAAATAAATAATGTGGTCAGTCCACTTTAAATTGTGATCAATTTTTACGCCTAAATACGTTATTTGGTTAACATATTCCAATGATAGACAATTAAACTAACTAACTAACTAACCATCACGCCGTTTCCCCGCAGGGGTAGGCAGAGAGGACGGACCGCCAAACAACTCGATCTTGGCATACACTTCTTGCTTCATTCACATTCATACAACGCCTCATACATTCTCTTCTGTTATTCCGACTTCTGACATGGCCCGACTCGAGTATTTGATTCACTTGAATAGACAATTACATTTTCCATTTAAATGTGGTAAGCTATGAATAACTTTAAAAATCCATATAGATAAGGAAGGCGTTTTGTACCCATATGACTCCAATGATTTCCACAAATGAATTGGAATTATAAAAGATACAAAAAAGTTATCCAGTGTTGTATCTCAATGCAGGCGCTTGAAAAGTTATCCAGTGTTGCATCTCAATGTAGGCGCTTGAAAAGTTATCCAGTGTTGCATCTCAATGTAGACGCTTGAAAAGTTATCCAGTGTTGCATCTCAATGCAGGCGCTTGAAAAGTTATCCAGTGTTGCATCTCAATGTAGGCGCTTGAAAAGTTATCCAGTGTTGCATCTCAATGCAGGCGCTTGAAAAGTTATCCAGTGTTGCATCTCAATGTAGGCGCTTGAAAAGTTATCCAGTGTTGCATCTCAATGTAGACGCTTGAAAAGTTATCCAGTGTTGCATCTCAATGCAGGCGCTTGAAAAGTTATCCAGTGTTGCATCTCAATGCAGGCGCTTGAAAAGTTATCCAGTGTTGCATCTCAATGTAGGCGCTTGAAAAGTTATCCAGTGTTGCATCTCAATGCAGGCGCTTGAAAAGTTATCCAGTGTTGCATCTCAATGCAGGCGCTTGAAAAGTTATCCAGTGATGCATCTCAATGCAGGCGCTTGTAAAGTTATCCATTGTTGTATCTCAATGCAGGCGCTTGTAAAGTTATCCAGTGTTGTATCTCAATGCAGGCGCTTGTAAAGTTATCCATTGTTGTATCTCAATGCAGGCGCTTGTAAAGTTATCCAGTGTTGTATCTCAATGCAGGCGCTTGTAAAGTTATCCATTGTTGTATCTCAATGCAGGCGCTTGTAAAGTTATCCAGTGTTGTATCTCAATGCAGGCGCTTGAAAAGATCAACAAAGCTAATTATATAATATTAGTGTTGGAAAATTTAATTCAATATCTATCGACATTCTTTGTTAATAAGTAATTATTTTTATATTTTAATTGATCCATTATTTATTAAAATGGGTAAACATCAGCATCCGTCTAGGTTATAAATATATAAATTTATTTTATTTTACAAAACTCCATACAGGAGGCCTTAAGGTATGAAGGGTGGGTATAAATCTGGAAGTCATTACGTTCAGGAACAACGGACGTATGAATCCATCCTTCCAAATGCAGTGCAGGACGATGGGTCGAGAGAGTTCGGTTGGAGAGGTCAAAAAGTCTTCCCATTCCGGCCTCTCAGACATAGATAAACCTCACCCTCATGAACCCGGACACCCCGGAACCCGGAACCCGGAATCCGAAACCCCACATGGGGTGACCTACGAATGGCAGAAGTGTTGGTTATCCAATAAATGTTTCCCGGGGTGGCACGCGGCTGTACCCACCCACCTCCAACTATATGTAATAATGGTTTGGAGTAACGTTTTGAGGTCGCGTGTTACCCCTACTCCTACCACCACCCAGTAATTTTCAACTTATTTTGAACGTCAAGTGTGAAAATTTTTATCAAGAAGTACCAAAATTCTTGTTTAAGGGGGTGGGGGTGGTTTAACGAAATCTCATATAGACAGTGGCCTTCCTCTTGTTCTGAAGATCAAGTGTGCAAAATTTCATGAATTTCATCAAAGCTCGGAATAAAACTGTAGAGATGTATATGAAATAAACCCACCCGCAGAAAATTTTCTCACTCTTCTTAGTACACGGTGTCCGGCTCTTCTTAGTACGAGCGGGAAACTATTGAATGCACATTTCACATTTGGATTCGATTTTGGTGTATAAATTATTTTCATTTGAGCTTTCGTTTTCGTCAAATTCTTACGGATTATTGATACTGAACTACTTAATGCTATTTTATTTAAAAAAAAATTCAATATGGAAAAATCCAGATTTAAACAATTATTTTTGAAAATACGCATTAAATTATTCAAAAATATTCGGTCACTAAAGGGTTACATAACAGCTGTTCAATGTGTCCAAGGTATTGTTTTTTTTTTAAATAACGTTGTAATAAAAAAAAATTATTAACGTGTTTTTACGTAATGCTTTTTGTATCAAATATTCTTAAGGCAATCTTAAAATAGACACAAACCCTAAATTTCCTGTCAATCGCTCCCATAGTGCCTGAGGAAACGGCTTCTAAAGGCCTTCTTACATGATTCCTTTTTCATCCAGATTGCATGTGAGTTATCTTTTTCTACGGAAAATTATAAAGAAAATTCCATAGAAAAAGACAATTCATATGGAAACTGGACGAAAAAAACGATCGTCTAAGAACGTCTTAAGTTCCGACCCTAAAGCTTGCATTTATTCCTAGGCCATGGATAATCTTTATGTGAATATCGTACAAGAATCCCAACTTCTCTCAACTGTCCGGAGCTAGTGGAATTAAGGCATACCCATTGGGGGATGTTGTGAGGCTTAAAGGGTGGGGTGGGGAAGGTGACAAAATTCCTGGTTATTTATGTCTGGTCACCAAACATGGTTAAAGCCATTTCCCACGGTGTGTCGGTTCTGAATGTAGGTATTTCGCCAAAGCGATACTGAAAGTATCTACCACTCCGGAACATGTCACCAATCTTATATATAGTTTGAGTACAAGTTTGAGTATATAAGTTTGAGTACATTTTATGTTTGTTTCTATAAACTCGTACATATATATGTGGATGTATATTTGTTTGTTTCGTTTTCTTTATGTGACACCACACAAGCCCAAGCTGCTCCCAATCATCTGGAGCCAGTGAGCCTATGGCATCTCCAATTGGAGTATATTGTGAGGCTGAAGGTATTGAAGATGGGAAGGAAATGGGAAAGAGGAAGGTGGGATAAAGTACCTGGCTATTCAGATCTAGTCACCAGATTCGGCTAAAGCCATTTCAAGCAACGTTTCGATTCTGATTGGTGGTCTTTCACCAGGGCGATACTGACAGTATCAACCACTCTGGAACGTGCCGCAAATATTGTACATGTTATTTTAAATGAATCTGTTTTTAAATAAAAAATTATGAAATTTAATCAAATAAAAGTTACTTGCGCACGTAGGGATTTGAACCCGCGACCACCGGATTCGTAGCCAAGGATCGTAACCACTCAACCACGGAGACCGTCAAAATCGTATACGCAATTCGGAAACTGTCAACTTTATGGACACACCGCCTCGAAGTGTAATGCTGACACGCCCACCTGTTCTCACTGTGCAAAACCTGAACACAATCGTGATGATTGCTCGAATCCTGATAAACCTTAGAATATTGCACACCGATTTGGACACCTTTATACCAAGCCCATATTGAAAGTATCGAAAGCATTCAACGTAAATTCTTTAAGTATAAAAATTATAAATTTAATTTACACTTTACAAATAATACTGAATCCTTAAAATTCCATTACAATGAACCATAGTTTTAATAAAGATACTGGCATAAAAATATTCTTCATTTTAACAATTGATATAGGGCTAGCCCCAACCTAGGGCGGCGATGTAATAGTACAGAGACTGGTTAACTCATCTCGAGGCCAGACGCGAGGGCTGATCTCAGGGTTCCACCAGGTTAGCTCAGTTGGTAAGGGCATCACAGCTCTTGTCTCAAAATCGCAGATCGGCGCGGCCTCATATCGGACTCAATGGAAAAGGGACTTAAGGCCATCCACCGGTCACCACAAAATTCATAATGGGGCGTATTTGGACTAGATCGCCCGTATCGTTTAACCAATTAGAAGAAAGGTCGCCGAAAAGACGTACCCGCCTCTTATAACGAAAATAACACAGTGGATACGCTTGGTAAAGTCGTGAAACATAAAATAACGAAATAATATATTTTTGTTTTATTAATTTATTTTGTTTTAATATTATTTAAATACATAGAAAAACTCCAGTAAAGAACGACAATATTATCTAGTTTATTATTGTTATTAAAACATTTTTTTAACGTTTACGTTCAATATAACAGTATTGGAATATGATGTAGATAAAAATGTAGAATTATCCCTTAATAGGCTTCAAAACAAATCCCCTTCAACTTCCAGTTCTGATAGTATGCCCATTCCCACCGTGCGCCTGTTTACTAACAATTTATGAGTTTTATTACAAAGAAGAAACTATGGGAACACAACTACATAATAAATAGATTTATAGACATTTACAAGTTACTTATTTTGCCTTCTTTTTATTGGTTACTTCACTCTTTTTAAAAGTATTTATTAAGATTTTATTTATTTATATACATATTTTTACATTGATTTTAGTTATTTATCCAGTGTTTACCTAATTAGGCCATTAGGAACTTTCTTCTATCTCATGAAAAGAAGATTTTTGATAAACAAATTGTAGCGGTGTCATGTTCTCTTTGTCACATTCGATCTGCAATTAAAACACATTTAATTAATTTTGTACACGTTTCGTAAAGTAACATTTTATTAAACAAGTTATGCACGTAATAAATTTGACATAAACAAATATTTTTTTAATATGCTAATATTACCTACATATTAATAATTTTTTTTTTAAGTACTGGTAAGTTTATTTAATTTTAAGATCTAAATAAATAATAACTCACCACAAGAGAATGGTTTTTAAAATCCGTGTCTTCTGTCTCATCTAATGAAGATATTCGTTTTGGATTGAAATTTTGTGGCGGTGCATTATTTTCTTTGTTACATTCGATCTGCAATTAAAACATGTTTAATTACTTTTGCACTTATTTGTTGTTACGTATTGTTTTTGTTAAAAATGTATTATTATAAATGCACGTTCATCAAAAAATAAACGCTAAATCCATAAAAAGTAATTTACATTCAATTTTTATGAAAAATTAAAATAATTCAAGATAACCAAATAATTGACGATTTCATAATTTTTTTATCGTGACCACTGTGCGGCGATTTGGAATGCGCGCGAAGTGGAATGATTTTAAACTAAAATTGATACCCGCCGTCAAATAACAAATACGATGTTTTGTGAAATTGCGTTATTCCAAACGTATTGACAAAGATACTTCATGGTTGTTTCAATATTGAAATGAGTATTATAATATAATACAATTTTAAAAGCGGGTAGGTAATATGTTCCAGCTTACCTGTACATTTTCATTGACAGTTAAAAGTTCTCCGGGAACTATCAGCGACTTCTTTACGAGTTGTTTTTTACGGGTTGATATAGTTACCTGTAAAAAAAATACATTGATGAAATAAAAATTTATTCAAATTTTCTGAGAATATTTAAATGAACTATTTCTAGCAACGGTAATTATGTGTAAATCCCAATTTGGGCTTAAATAATAAATAAAGATGATTGGAACTTACCCAAACATTCCAGCGTTGACTTTTCTCTTCCTAAGTCCGCTGAGTGGACCCACTTTTTTATTTCCTTTGTTGCCCATTATACTATATCACTCGGGAATCTCAAAATCGATTGCGCGTAAACTATATTGATCTAAAAAAAGGAGCACGGAACGAAGCGACGCGAACTATAAAGACGTCTATTCGCCACCGAAGTTGGGCGTGAACTAACTCGGTATAGAAGTGGAACATTGAAATACGTCCTAACGTTCAGTAACTATAGAGTTGAAACTTGTATGAACCTCCGGGTACCTGTTCGATATTACGTAAGAAATATTTTATTAAAAACACGTATTTTATGTTATGCTGTTATATTTAGGGCTAAAATTCAAAATGTTTCACGGTCATCTAATGGGTAATAATTTTTTCTACATTACGCAATAAAACAAAACTAGATAAATTGTTGTTAAGTGGGAGATCTTGGATACCAAACCATTTTTACAGCCATCACTCTTAATTTTTTTCTAGGCTTATAAAGAAACAAATATTAAAAAAATGTTCAGTTAAATTTGGGGCAAGGATGTGTTCCATTCACAGTAATTTACTGAAGAACCTAGAATAATTATAGGTAATCAAACTTTCAAAGCAAAAAAACACCATTTTCATGATTTTGACGATTGCGAAACAAGCGATCGCCTTAACTACCAATGAAAAGATGCATGCCTTCTAGACAGGGTTTATTTTACAGGGAAAACATTTACAGGTAATACATACGGGGTTCAAAACAAGGGGTAGTACCTAACCTAATTTGAGTCTCGATAATCTCTCTCTCTCTCTGGTGAATCTCAAATCGGGCTTGTTATTCAAAGGGCACAGTTACTACAGCACAGAAAGGAGGGTTGAACATACTGCTTACATGAGTTGGTCAGCGACTGGTATCACGTTCCCTCAGCATAAAAAGTGTTATGTCGAGGGACTCTGAATCTCACACGTACAACATCAGGCAGGACACAGCGTGTTATTGCACTGGTCACTGACTTTAATATTTAGGCTTATGAAAAGACAACGAGTTTAAAATGTACTGATGCAATGGCGGCAAGATGACGCCAGAAACTACGCAGTGTGGCCGCGTGCCCGAAGGGCATGCCGTATCCACTTCACTGTTCGGCTGCCGGCATCTGAGTGAGTGTAAGATGGCGGATAGCTTTTGTGCTAGCGGGACCTCGTGCATCAAGTCACGTAGGCCGCTACGAGCGAAGTGGCGCCGTTGTGTCAAACGCCGAGATCACTGCTAGCGTGTGTTCGAGAAAGTTCTAGGAACTCCCTTATAAAGGGCTAGATTCTTCTATTAAATTGTAGCTAATCTTGTTACATAACACAATATAATTTCCCTTCTCCGCATCATCCGTCACTTTCTCTTCCCCCAATCTCTACTTACTTTTTGAATTTCGTCTGGAAATCAATTACATAAATTTCCCCAATCGCAGCTAATGGATTGCTTTCCATATTGTGTATGTATGGTGCTTAAATATATGTTCATGTTGTTGTGTAAAGTGTGTCTGTATGACGTTTTGATTTTTTTATGTTTATTCCAGAACTTGGGGTTGTGCAATCCCACGAGTTCCATATAATATAATGTGTGCAGCAAAATATAACAAAAGATTCAATATCTTAAGGGACAAATACAAAAAGATAAGATATGATAATAAAAACTTTAAAAATATGTGTATATTTTTTTTATATCTAAATAATCAGGAATTGGCTCCATCTCTTTGAATGGGATCCTGCCAAAAATTCAGTACTGCTATCACAGGGGTGTTTTCGCTCTTGGCTAGTCGCGTTCTGTACTTGTTGATCCGTTTTTTTGTTAAGGCTCGGAATCCGGGGATGCGCCCTTCCACAAACATCTCAGTGGCACTGCATTACCAGGACAGTCCGAAAAGCATTCGGTACGAGTTATTATATTGCACCTCCATTATTTTTAGAGTTTCTTTATTAAAGTTGGTCCACAACTCCGAGGTATACAGGCTGGTGCAGAACGAATTGAAAAGTTGCCTTTTTGCTTCTGGGTTACATTTGATAAATCTTCGAGAAATCGTGTTTGCTCTAATGCAGTGATTGTTTCTGTCGTTCAATATTTGCATTATCTTTGACCTTTGAGAAACCAACAGTCTTACCATTCTTCATACATTAAATTGATCTTTTAGTTTCATCCATGCTAATTTTGGGAACATTCACCTCACCGTCATTCATACCCGACTCGCCACTGGAATCACTATCACTCGGGTTGCTTTCGAAGACCTCTTCAAAGTATTTCATCCTTTATTTATGTTTCTCATTTTGTATTTCATCTTTCTCATTCATCATTTCACTTATAATAGTTTTTTTTATATATTGAACAACAATTATAGAGTTTAATGTCACCCAAATTATGTTTAAATTTCACCAAAACCAAAAAAATACATTTAAAATACAAAACAAAAGTGAAAAATAAAAATGTCCATACTAATACGAAAACAGAATTCGCATGTGACGTCAGATGTTCCAAATTCAATGGTACCAGCATAACAAGGTGTTTAGATGAGATGGTTTTTTATTCACTTTTAAATAACGATTTATAAATTCTATGTATAATTATAAATAATAAAGTTATATATTCAGAATCTGCATTTGCTGATCTATATAATAATAATAATAATATTTATTTGAAACACACATTATTTTACAGAAATATTTAAAAAGGCTTTGACTGTCCAACTAGGAACAAATCCCGTTTTAGGACAGTCAAATTGATAAGTTTAGTTCATATTAATATACATATACATGAGAGAATATAAAAGAATCAATAAAGTAAATTTAATAAGAAAAAAAAAATTATTCTGTTTTTTTTTTTTAAGTATGTTGCATTTTTATTATTATTTTTTTAAATTTAATGTACTGTATTGTAGAATAATAATGAATTACACATGTGATATAAAAGTTTAAAGTATAAACAAAAGTGAAAAACAGTTTAAAGTATGATATGCATTTTTTAATTAAATGTAGAGTATTAATGAATTACGTATGAGATGTAAAAGTTTAAGTATAAAGTATAGAAGTTTAAAGTATGAAAGTTTAAAGTATGATAATGCCTTTTATAGATTTACTGTAGGGAAAGAATGAATTACATATGAGATGTAAAATTTGAAAGTAAAAAGAGTAAAAGTTTAAAGTATAAAAAATTAAAGTATGATATGCATTTTGTAAATTAGTGTAGATTAATAATGAATTACAATTGATATGTACAAGTTTAAAATATAAAGTATAAAAGTATAAAAAATAAAAGATTAAAGTATGATATGCATTTCTTTTAAATTTAGTGTAGAGTAAAAATGAATTACATATGAGATGTAACAGTTAAAAGTATAAAGTATAAAAGTTTAAAAGTTTAAAGTGTACAACATTAAAGTATGATATGCATTTTTTTTTAAATTTAGTGTATAGTGGTAATGAATTACATATGAAGGTTTTATTAAAATTGTACATATCTATTAATGAGCATATGTTCGCTTTTGACCCTCCCTAATTCGAGAAGCCATACATTGATCAGTTTAGGCAGGACGTTTGTACTTTTCTTTTTTCATGTATCGGGTATTATGTTGAACAATTTTGGTCCCAAGTATGAGAATTGTCTTTGAGCAAGGGATGTCATGGTTTTTGTTGAAACTATTGGATTACTTCTTGAGTGTCTGGTGTCGTGATAGTGATCGATAGACGGGTAGTGGTGATGTTGTTTATGTGTGTGTAATATAATTTTCCTGATATACAGTTGTCTGACATCAAGAACTTGCATTTCTTTGAATAATTCATCACTGAGGTAGCTGAAGGGTTTTTTAAGGATGACTCTTATTAAGGATTTCTGCACTTTTGCCAGGGGATCCAAAAAATTTTTGGCACAACCGCCCCATCCTAAGGATGCATATTCAAGTAAAGAATTACACATGGCATAATATATTGATTTTAGATCTTTTACGTTTAGAATATTTCTAATAGTCATGAAAAGGTGAGTGAGTTTTCTGACTTTTGTGGCAGTTGAGTTGACGTGTTCATCCCATCTCAGGAATTTGGCAATAATGATTCCTAAATATTTTAAACTATCCACGCATTCTAAGTTATTGAAAGTACAAAGTATTTATTTCGTTGCAAAGGTGAGCAGTAATGTTTAGCACATCTTTGGGTTGTTCCGCTTGCGTTGCACTGAAACGTATGAATTTGGTTTTATCCGTATTGAGAGTAAGGAGGTTATTGTCTAACCATTGCATAACCTTGTTTATACCAATTTCTGCTTTACTATGAACTTCGTTCCAGCTTTTGCCTTCATAAATCAATACTGTATCATCAGCAAAGGTGTGATCGGCAAGGTTACTGTTACATAGGTCGTTGATGTATATATTGAACAAAATAGGCCCTAAAATTCTTCCTTGTGGTACACCAAATACGATATTGGCTAGATCGCTTAGAGTATCATTGATATTAACTCTTTGGCTTCTGTTTTCTAAGTAACTACCCAGCCATTTAAATAGTTTTCCCTGTATACCGATTAGCTGTAATTTTTTCAAAAGAATTTTATGCGAGATTGTGTCAAAAGCTTTAGCTAAATCCAGGAAGATCGCGATGCATTTAATTCCTCCGTCGATATTATTGGAGATGATTTTCGTCAGTTTAGAGATAGCATTTTCAGTACCTAATCCTGGTCGGAAGCCATATTGTCTCTTAGAAAGTATGTTATTATGTTCAAGGTAAAGGGTGAGACAGTTCTTAACAATTTTTTCAATGATTTTTGAGAGCGAGTTTAGCAGAGATATTGGCCGGTAATTTTGAATCTGCGACTTATCTCCGTTTTTGTGAATCAATGTAATAATTGAGTGTTTTAAATGATCAGGGAATATGCCCGATTGGAAGCTTAGATTAGAAAAGAACGCAATCGGAGGTGCTATGAATGATTTTATTACTTTAAGCAGATTTGTTGAGACTATCTGGTCCACAAGCATTCAATGTCTTTAAGTCGTCTATTATTTTTAATACTTCGTTTGTTGTTGTTTGGAAATTTTCTATTTTATGCTCGAGATTAGAGGTGATTAAGTTGGCGAGTTCGGTTTCAGTTTTATTACATTTTAAAATAAAAAAAATTGCAAGTGTGGCTCCCACTGATGTGTAATACTCATTAGCAAAATTTGCCATATTTTTGGGATTGGAAGAGTATATGTTATTGATGTTCAATGTTTTAATTTCGGAAGACTTACTGTTTTTAGTTTTACTAATATCACGAAATGCTTCCCACAAACGTTTTGGAGAGTATGTATTTTCGTAAATGAACTTTTTATAATAATTTTCCTTCGTAGATTTAATTAAATTTTTACATAAATTCCTGTATTTTTTGTAATGAGTTTGTACTAAAATATTATCTGGATACCTTTTCGCCTTTTCATGAAGTTGGTTCCTTCTGTGGATAGATTTAACAAGACCAGGAGAGATCCAGGGCGTGAGTTTAAACTGGCTGTTTGATATGAGTTTCTTACCAGTATGTTTAGATATATATGAATGTAGTTTAGTAGTGAATTCCTTCATCGCAATGTTCGTGTCAATTTGGTCAAATACGTTTTGCCAGTTTTCTGAACGCAAGTCCTCAAGTAAATTAGTGTAGTTTGTTCGAGGGACGTATTTAATTTTAGCAGTTGGGGAGGTTTAACTTTGAGGCAGAGGGCTGTAGTATAGTGATCCGAAATCGATGTGTGGATAACAAATGAGTCAATGAAGTTAATATTTTTTACATTTATATGGTCTAAACAGGATTTAGTCGCACCCTGTTCACGAGTGGCGCTGTTGATTGTTTGAATGAAGCCGTTTTCAGTTTTAAGACATAAATAATCATTTAATTATTTTTATAAACAATAATTATTAGCCTGAAACACTCATCCAAATTGAAAAAAACCTTTCCGAGCAAAGATAAATGTCGTCGACAGGACTCGAACCTGCACCCTTCTGATATCCGGTCAGATGCTCTACCGTTGAGCTACGTCGGCTTATCGCAAAACCCGCCAAGTTAATCAATATATACTAGTGTTTCATTCAATAATTACTGTTTTTATTATATTTTCACCTGTAAACAACCAACTTTATTAGTGTGAGAAAGGCTTGTAACGGCTAAATCCCTCAAATAGATGGCGTCGAGACAAATTATGTCTACATTTTATTGGTGAAAATTGCTTTGACTTGTCAAATATTTATTAATTGATAAACCGAAGTTCTTAAAAACTTAAGACAAGATTTTTGTGCATAGCGCAAAGGGTAACAATTATTTTTATAAACAATAATTATTAGCCTGAAACACTGCTTGACTTTTCAAATATATTTGACAAGTCAAAGCAATTTTCACCAATAAAATGTAGACATAATTTGTCTCGACGCCATCTATTTGAGGGATTTAGCCGTTACAAGCCTCTCTCATACTAATAAAGTTGGTTGTTTACAGGTGAAAAATATAATAAAAACAGTAATTATTGAATGGAACACTAGTATATATTGATTAACTTGGCGGGTTTGCGATAAGCCGACGTAGTTCAACGGTAGAGCATCTAACCGGACATTAGAAGGGTGCGGGTTCGAGTCCTGCCGGCGACATTTATCTTTGCTCGAAAGGTTTTTTTCAATTTGGATGAGTGTTTTAGATTAATAATTATTTTTTATAAAAATAATAATTGTTACACTTTGCGCTATGCACAAAAATCTTGTCTTAAGTTTTTAAGAACTTTAGTTTATCAATTAATAATCATTTGATTGTTGGTGATATTAAGGAATAGTATTAATATTGAGATCGCCTATAATGATTTGACGTGTAAATTTTTTAGAGCTGTTGATGATTGAAGCGAATTCAAAAAAGTGTCGATGTTTTGAAAAAATGGTGATCTATAAATTGCAAAAACACATAAATAATTATTAAGTACAATTTTTAGACAGTTTGCTCGAGATAATACAATTTCGTCGACTTGCGCTTGAATTCCGTCCCTTATGTAAACGACAATCCCGCTAGATTTATTAATATTTATAGTTGTGTGATATTCTGTGTAAGTGTTTATAATTTTAGGGGTATAATATTTATGGATCCAACATTCCGAACATGAATACATATTTTTAAACCCATTTTGAAGTTCCTTACTATTACCACTATATTACAGGAATTTATCATCAAGCACAATGCTTTTCATGCTCTTACTACGAAACTTCTGGGGGAAAACGCAAAGAAAAATACATTATGCTATGCATATTTTGTTATAACAATAATTTGTTATTTTAATCGCGTTTTTTCATCAAACTGCTTCGGAGCATTGTCGAGTTACGTTTGTTTAACGGTGGATCGAATAAAGCCATCTATCGCAGATGTGATGACTTCACCAATTTCTAGAAGGATCTGAAGCCTGCAAACAGACAGCTGACTGCGGGAAAGCATTAAAGTGAGCCTGCTGACCGAACCAATCTGCTGACCTATAGTGCCACACTTTTCTCTTCAGTCTCTCGATTGGCGGTCATATAAACATTATATACCAAGATTTAATCATAGCGTATAAAATAAATGATAAAATTAAAAGCAGGTGAATTTTGTAACAGCAGCAACAAAGCTCGCCGTTTAAAAGCAACTTAGTTGATGCTAAATATGTCAATATCCGAGTTGATTCTATTCAACAACAAGATAGCCTTCCCCACCGGCATGACCGTTGGCAAGTTGGTCCTGCAGGTTGGGAGATAAAACATTCTATGCTGTCGGTATAAATGAATGCTCTCTATGATAGCTAATTTTTCAAACCATCCATGAATCAGTCTGAAGAAAAGTGTAACAATGTCCACATCCTTTCCGATGTTTCATTCCGAGCATTACCCAAGAGAACGGTAGGATAGAGCCACGGATAGTAGCCATACTCCCTCAGGTAGAGAAATCTCAGAAATTTCTTCTGAACTCTCTCCAACATGAGGGAATATTTCATCTGATGAGGGCTCCAAATTACTGACCCACTCTCAAGTCTACTCCTCACTAAAGAATTGAATAAAATGATGAGAATTCTTTGCACTGCGTAGAACAAAGCCCAGCATTCTCAATGAAGTGCTACAAGCCATCTTGATATGAGCATGAAATGTCAGCCTACTATCAAACATGATTCCAAGATCATTCATAGTGGAGACACGTTTTAAACTTCGGGCATTCATTGTACACCATTGTATATCAAATATTCCCTTGAGATGGGGACAGTGATAACCGCGCGAGAAGTGTAGTTCCAGCGTGTACGTGTGTCAGTGGGAAGTCTCTGGGTTTGAACACGATCAAGTACATTTGTCCTCTCAGTTGATTTGGGGGAAAAGCTGAGAACCCCGCCAGTGTGCTGGCTGCCCCGTCGTATGTCTGTGAGAATCATTGTAATTGAACATAGTTAAATTCTTTTTTACCAATTCATTTAAGCAGGTTGCATTGCGACCGCCACTTACGTCGAAGAATCCCGTAAATCTTTTGACTGCTATCCCGTCCTTCACGTATCTTATTATAATAGGACACTAGCGATTTACACAAGTGATCGGTACTCTCGTCTATTTCCCAAGAAAAAAAGGAGCCTTTGCAAGTTCCTTCTCGATGACCTGCTGTATCACATAACACAGAT
This sequence comes from Halesus radiatus, assembly GCA_022606495.2. Taxonomy (NCBI): domain Eukaryota; kingdom Metazoa; phylum Arthropoda; class Insecta; order Trichoptera; family Limnephilidae; genus Halesus; species Halesus radiatus. Next base: position 94,382 of record JAHDVE020007877.1, on the reverse strand, counting down.
TCGATAAGGTGTTTTATGTTATTTTAGAAACACCTGTGGAATCTTGGATGGCTCGTAGAACTGCATCATATTTACACAAATACTCGAACTGTTCTCTGTAATTGCCCTTATTCGCAGAATCGGCACCCTCATCACTGCATCGGAAAACCAACACTTGCCGCTCTAGAAGTGAAGTGATATCGACAAGTCACTGTAATATCAGGCGATTCTGAGTGACTTTTGTATTCTCAGTATGTACTCGAAGGCCTTCATCAATGGCAATACCGAACGTCCGTACCGATTGCCTGTGTTCATTGGATTCCGCATGTCTGACTAATGAACGAGACAATTTTTCCCTTTCTTAATCTTACTCACCACGCTTACATCAGTCTTGCATTCTTTATGAATCTCAATATTTTTCACACAATCATACATGGTTTTAGCACACATTCGCCTCAGAGATCTCATTGATCCTTTATATCGTACATTATATTAATAAGACTGTTTTATGTTCCAAAAATAAAATTATATTTATTATACTAAATCTATTATTATAATAATACTTGCATCATTAGGTAACATCAATATCTACAGTTTTAACAAACACCAACAAATGTGTCCTGGGCCTGTACACAAACACATTGACGCTTTTATCACTAGGGACCTCTGTCGGACTATTGATGGTATTATAGAAGGAAACCGCTTTATCCAAGAAAGTGAGAATCTTGCTTTCTTTAAACGCAGCAGAGTATACATCTTGATTGCAATCATCGTCACTTTTAATACAATTCATAATTTCATCTTTTCTGGCTGGGTTATCAATTGATTGAAGATTATCCGCACTTTCTACCTTGGGCTCTAGTTTTATATGTAACTCCGGCGGAGAAGCGAGGTTCTTTGCACAATTTTCTTCACAAATCGGGTTATCGGACGTGTCCAGATTTAGAGTGTCATTTTGATCATCCACATAAACATAAAACATACGTTCACTTTTGAGGGGACCTTTACTCTGCTTGAAATTGCTTTTGATCTCTGGGAGGGCGCAGCCCTCTCTTTTCAATCGGTTGAAATACCTATTCCGTCGGAGGGGGATAAACTCCACGAGCAAATGGTCGTTTCTTCTGTAGAATCCGGAGAGCCAATCTTCCCCGGCGAGGCAATTGGATTGCCAAGAGGGCGGCACTTTGATGGCATTACTAATGGCAAACTGAAGAGCTAAGATCCGTATCTCCCAGGAAGTGATGCGGTTCCCTCCCTGGGCGGACCTCTCCTTCAGCAAGGCCACGAAAGCCTCTTCCTGGGAGGTGGTAAATACGAGGCGACTGCAAACGTAACCGAGTAGAACCGGAGGCTGGGGCGAGGAGTCGAGGCGCTTGATGAAGCGGTTGAGGCTCATGCTGCAGATCCCGTACAGGCCGGCGGCCGCTCGAATATTCAGGCATTTCTTCCTCACCAGTTTGGCCGCCTTTTTCATTGTTTCTAAAGAAACTGAGCCGCGGTTTGATTTCCGTTTATATTTCCTCATCCTGAAAAATGTTGAAATATTTTTTACTCTATGGGGAGTTTACATTACAAACAGTGGCGGTTATTCAATTATCAATTCACTCGGGGATGTGCCCCACCTAATTTTGGACTGTTTACATTTTTAAAATAATTCTTTAAATACAAACAATCGACTTCATATTTAGCGGAAAAGTTACAAGGCGATGTGTAATTTTGCAAATAATTACCGCCATCTCTTGACATGTTTTATTAACAGAACGGGTTTTATTAACCTAGCGGTCAGCGGACATTGATTTTTTTCTAGCTAGCGAGGCACATCCTAAATGAAGGCCGAATATTGGGTCCTCTGCGCATGCACATTCGATATTGCATAATTTTTCTATGGGAACGTTTTGTATGGGACCCGGGCTCAGAGCAGCAAAGAAAAAAATCATTCCTACTTTTCGTAATTCTCACTTCTTAGTTAGTTTTATAATTTCACTGCATACAAATTGTAGGTATGAATAGATATAGCTTTTTACTTTGCTAAATGTTAATTTTTAGCGGAAGATTATACGGGGGGGATAAAAAACATAAATAAATATTTAAAAGAGTGAGTTCATGTTGTGTTCGTTATAAGACAGCAAGGCTATTAAATATCTAATAAAGAGATATACTTTACGTGTTTTTATAATAATTTGTTATTAGATGAAAACATTAATTAATGGTATAGGCAGGTTATTTTTTTGGTAACTCACATATTATTTGATTACCATTAGAAATTGTGTTAAAATTAGGTTGTGTTTATAACTATATACCACACATATTCGCACCCACGAGCCGCCACTGATTACAAATATCTATATTTTAAATAATCTTGGTAAAAAGTTTACAAAATAATAAAATATATACAGAAAAAAGCAAAATAACTCTCAAGGTTAATAAAATATAAAGAAAAAACTACATAAAGATTAGATTAGTTTATATTAGCTTCCTTGGTAAGTTGTTAAATTTTTAAGTATCAATAGTTTACGAATGTACAATATGTAGTCATAATTTATTAAAAACTATGATTCGTAACCAAGATTGAATCATTATACACATTTGCAATTTTTTGTTTTTTTTTTTTAATTTATTATAAATCTAATTTTAAAATGTTATTATTAAGTTCTGCAAGTATTTTATTATTGTGACAGCTGTTTCGGCGTTCAAGGCCATTTTCAAGCGGTGATTAGGCCACGTTGAGAGGACTTATTTATATGATTCTATTTACCCCCACCCAATTACAATTTTTATTGTGCCTAATTTAATTATCAAAGACTATTTACGATGTTATAAAAATAAAAGCACTTTTTCAAAATTCGCAGAACATCTCTTAGTGAATAATCAACTAACCTAAACCCTTACATATAGAAAGGAAGGGTCTTACTTTAGATTTACTTGAATAATTGGAAATTAATAAACGAACAAATGATCCTAATATAACATTAATTAATAAAGTAAGGAAAATTATTTATTCCCCACTTCTCAGTATGTTCACAAGACCTAAACAATATAACACATGATATACCCATTGGTACTTCCCACATGGCCGAATTCACAGACCTACTTATTTTGAAACATGTGCGTCTCAATTCCTGATAATTCTCCCCGAATTGAACAATAGGCTAGTATCTTTCATTATTGACGGACCGGAACCCTTCATAAAGCTCAAAGAGTTACATATATTGTAAAACGGTGGCATAATTTTAACAAAGTACACTTCCACTCGAGGACAGTAATAAACTGGCGGCTCACCAAACAAAATGGGTCATAAACCGACCCTTAATCGGAACGGAACGACCTCTGGAACCGTGGAACCAGTTGCCCGGAATTCCGATAGTAATTATGTTCGAATTTACGTAATGGACGACACCAGCGCCGGGGGACTGTGGCAACATTTCCATCAACGGAAAAGGGGAGAACTATATCCCTACGAGAAATGACAACCAGCCAAAGAAGGAGCTGGTCATCGAGACAGTTGAGTTCAGAAGGCTTGGGAAGTCATTCCATCTCCGCCCTTCGTAGAGGGCGCCCAGGCCGCGGGACTAGCCGAGTTCCGGATGCAGAATACGTGGACAAGTTGACTGTACCCTTCCACCCAGGAAGGTACCCATCTCCATCGCAAGTCCAAGTTCTTCCCTTGTGCGAATGGCTAAGGTTGACTCCACTACTCCAGCTCGGAAGGTGTCCCATCTCCGCCCTTCGGAGAGGCCGCCCAGGCCACGGGACAAGTGACTGTATGCTTCCGCCCAGGAAGGTACTCATCCTCACCCTTCGGACCACAGTTGCTACCGAGGTCCGGCCAGGAAGTTAATGGTCTCCGCCCTTCGGAGACCAGCCACAGTACTCTAGATAGTCATCGTAACAGGGAAGTGCTTTTGAACTATTGCTGTAATCCTCCCATCGCCCAGTGAAATTAGTTATAAGAATACAGACTTTTACGTAGAATAAGCCAAGTGAATCGCTAATTTTAAGAACAAAGACTTTCACGTAGAATTAAGTACTTGACCCTCTAAATTTAATGATCTTTTTGTATCTAGTTAAAATTAACTTTAGTTTAAGACTAACCCCAGGAATAGAACAATAAATGACTTATAGTAAATACATAAATTGATTTTTAGTTTCTACCTTTTTGCGTTATTCCAAGAGATATTACGAACTCACCTAACACCCAATTAAGAGCATTTTTAACACACATTTAAATAAGTCAATAGCAGTCACATCATTAAAACAATTAAGAAAACATTTCCATTTAATGTGGGAAAATAGATTTAAAAGTATCTCACAGAATAGATCTCAGTAAATCGGTTTCACCGGTAATAAATCATTTTAGGCACTATAAAAATTGAAATTGGATGGGGAAAATAGAATCATTTGCATAAGTCCTCTCAGCGTGACCTAACCACAGTTTGAAACGCAACAGATGACACAGTAATAAAAAAACTAAAATACTTGCAGAAATTAGTAATAACACTATTTAATTTGATTTGCATTAAATTAAAAAATAATAATAATAAATAGAGTTCTATGAATTAAACCCAAAAACAATCAATACATGTTTGTGGAGTAAGTTAAATTTAATAATAACATAATTATGAAGATCTGACATTAGCAATATGCAGAACATTATAATATGAGTTGTGGAGTTGCAAAACCCTCTCTGGAATTTTTCGGAGGTTTGGAGATGGTCGTGTAAAACTGTTTCGAACACCTTGAATATAAAAAGAGCTTACATTTTATACCAAATGTCTAAAAAACAAGACATCATTCTTTTGATATTTATCAAAAAATATAAATATTGTATTTGCTGGTGGGAGCGAATGACATGTGTATACTGATGAGATGTCAACATACAGAGATATAGAGCATATATTTAGAACCTTTAAATGTTTACTTTAAAACAACCAAGTTTAATAAGGTTAGGTATCTATAAACAACTTGCCATGTGTCAAATTGTGGGCATTAAATGTCTATATTATTTAGGCAAATCAAATGAAAACAAAAAGTAATTCAACAACGTATAATAAATTACGTGAATAAATATAATTTTACGTTTAAAAGGTCTCAGAAATAATTAGATGTAGTATAATCAGTGCGCGGTTTACGTGCCGGTAAAAGACGATAGTCAAACATTACCTGGAATCAAAGGGTCGATGTTCGATGATTCGTCAAGGGAATATTTATTTTCTAATAAAATGCGATTTGTTTTTACAAAATCAACTAACCAATCTGCAACTAATCGAACTGTCAAATGTCAGACGTCAGACGGCTTGGTATTGATAGCTTGGTACATGGATATACCCATAGATATACCACTTTCCATCTATAGATTATAGAAATCTTGTATTTTGGTATTGCTTGGTGAGACGGTCGATATCCTGTCCCGGTTACCTGGAACCGGTTACTTTGTTGTCACTGAAACCGTCGATTTCTATGGGCCGGATTGGTTTATCAGTACAAAATATGGGTTTTATGACAAGCTTAGCAAAAATCCGTATATAGTTCGTAAGCATAGAAAATATAGAATTTGATAAGACGTTGGTTAGTGCAGTGGGTATAATTCTAGGAATAACCCAAAAAGGTTAGGAACTGAAAAGCAATCTTAGGTAGTTACAACAAGTCATTTACTTTGATAGTTGTGGGGTTAGTCTTAAACTAGGGTTAATCTTAATTACACACAAAAATTCAATAAAACTAGATAGGCAAGTGCTTAAATCTACTTGTAAAGTCTTTGGACTTAAAATTAACTAATTACTTCGTCAAATCTACATAAAAGGTTGTATTCTTAAAATTAGAGGTTCACTGGCTTATTTGTACGAAAAAGTTGTTTGCTAAAGTTAGAGATTCACTTGGCTGACAGGGTGGACGAATTATCATGAGAGTCAGAGGCACTTCCCTTTACTGATGGCTGTCCAGGGTCCAGTGGCTGCTTTGTATGCAGAGTCCTCGCGTTCGCACTAGGTATCCAAGTACCTCCGGATCGGGAGTAGGTACAAACGCGGCGATAATCACAGGCCTGGGCGGTCTCCGGGGTTTGATCTCCGAAGGGCGAAGATCAGTAACTTCCTTCTGGGATGGAAGCGTGACACTCACTCTCGGTACAGAGCCTGGGCGACTCTGCCGTAGATCTCCGAAGGGCGGAGATCGGACTTCCTTCTCGGATGGAAGCGTAAAACTCACCCGTCGTCAGAGGACCTGGGCGGCCTCTCCGAGGGGCGAGAATAGGAACCTTCCTGGGCGGAAGTTTCAAGCCAACTCTCCTTCCTGCGCGGAAGACTGAACCCGACTGTCCTCTCGTCAGAGAGCCCCTGTCGCCTGTCTACCTGTAGGGATCTTTTTATTACCCGTATTGTTTTGCAGGCCGCTTTGCAGGGCGGCTCATTTACTTTGAGGTTTTTATTGCTGTCCAATAAAATCTCAAAGGAATTGCCGACTTTCTAAAATAGTAATTAAGGGTTGGTCTATTTTACGATGTAGTACTTTACAATCGTTTCCGGCTTGACCAACAATAGGCTCGACTAGCCTTTGTGCGAATTTATTTTATGGCCGGTCTCATCCGGGAATTATTATTACCTGAAATGCACATTTTAGACTAAGTATGTCTGTGAATTTGGTCCTTTGTTATAGGTATTACAAAAGGATATATCAAATTCACCAATATTCACGTTTTGCCTACAATTATAATAGAGGAAGGTATTTTTTTTCGACACAAAATCACAAACATCATCACTAACTGAAATGTCCAGTGCCGCCATTTATTTTTGCACGAATTTTATTTACGAGTTGATTTTTTTCACAGACCCGCATGATTCCATATTCAAGGAACCTGACTGTAAATTGTAATTGATTTGCTGGAATTTGTGCATTGTTCATAAAATTATAACAATTGACTAAATTATAACTAGTTGAAAACAAGTATGTTTTAACATTTGATCTTAAGATCCCTGCTTAGATTGCTAGAGATTGAAAATCATCCTTTATCAATTAATATCATCGACAATCCTTATCGCTCGATGAATCATTGAAGTCCACACTGATGAAAGTAGGCAATTTACTTATATGTTGGCGAGATTGAAGTATGCAATTGTTTACGTAAATGTCGAATTTGACAAATGATGGCCATTGATGGACCCATCAGCTGGCCGATGCGATGGAGATGGCGATGGCTGGCGATATTTGCAACGCCACTACACGATGGCGACGTTCACTTCTGCTTTCAGCGTGCTTCAGTTGGATGTGCCGCTGCAGCAATATATTTGGTTAAAAAACGAGATTGTTTTTTATTAGTAAATTAGGCAATGACATTGAAAACAAATGATATGTAAATGTAATTTTATAATATTATATGCTACGTAATATCATAAAAATAATTTCGGATATTTAGGATATATAATATTTTTAATAATTTATTGTTATTGTTTTGTTTTTCCTCTCTTCTAATAACACTAGCCCAATAAAATAGGATATAAATGCAGACATATTTATTTAAAAATACTTATTTACTTAATTTTGAAACAATATTTGGAGAGCCATAATTTACAAAAATACCTATTTAGAGTTTATTTTGGTATTTGGGATTTCATGTATGTACATCCATCACAGGAATAATTCGATTCATCATATGTCCAAACTACTGCAATAGCGTTGCTATCAGTCTTTCCATCTCCCGTAAACATACTTCCCAAATACACAAACTCGTCTACCTGCTCCAAACATTCATCATTCACAACTATATTGCACACTGTTTTCGTACTCTCTCTTTCAAACACCATGACTTTAGACTTACTTACATTCATAGTATAACTGTTATTTTACAATTATATTAGATTAGGTTAGTTAGTATAAAGCGCACTTGAGGTGAACCTTCACAAAACTGCGCTATAGAAATTTACTCTTATTATTATTCAGTCTCTAATAATTTTTTTTATGCTTAATATAAATCATATTTAATAATTTATTATTAAATTTATTTCGCATTAAATTTAAAAATAAATAAATCTAGTTCTACGAATTGAACACAAAAATAATTAATATGTAACAGTTTACTTGAAAAGAGTGATTTAAAAACTCCGGTTCCTCCACCCCAGTCGTCTTCTTAATTAAATTAAAATCGTTTTATTGTTGTTTTAACGCCGCTTTATTAAATACATAAACCAACTGATTTCGGTTCAGCCTAAACCTTCTTCGGGGTTGTATAAATATATACTAATTAAAAAATAAAATTTGTTACAATAAGTGAGGAAACATAAATTAGTGGGAGGGAACGTCAACTATAGTGGGGTTAGTTAAGAGAGAGGATGTAAAAGTAGGTGTGGAGGAGCAGAAGTGGAACATGTTTAAAATTAGTCTACCAGATAAATCTATTTACTTGCTTATCGGACGGCATTCACACAACATAGCAGAATGTATTATTCTTTACGTGGATTTTTGTCAAATGAATAGAAATTAAGACGCCAAAGCAATTTTCGATGCATCTAATGGAAGCAAAAGCTTGTACAATCTAAGAAAAAATAAAACAATGATTTTGTTGTAACAGTTGGTTGGAATTGTAGATTTCTTTTTCTCTTTATCCCTGGTTAGGAATAACCCGACAATGTTTTAAAATCTCCTACTACCATCACAATAAGCGGAAGATGTTGCTTATGCAATGAAAGAGTGATTAAACAACCGAGAAATTGAACTCACGACGCCTGGGTGGGACTTAAGCCAAACGCGATACCAACTCAGGCACTTATTGGTCGAACAGTTAAGTTATTCATCGTGGTCTATAGAGGTTCAAGAGAGCAAGTTAATAAAAATCAAGGTTAGAATCAAAGAACATAAATCACAGCACTACAAGTAAAAATATCATTTAAGCCCTCTCCCTGGGTCATTTATACGCCGATCTAGACCCTGCGCAGAAAAGTCTTACAATGAACTGCGCTTCAAACCGTTACGTCTGAAGCGGCGCGTCAATTTCACGTTCCTTACCGGACTGTCAGTGAGCAAGGTAAAACGAGTAAAAAATTGAATAGTATAAGTGTAAAAATGTATGTTACTGGTTATATACCCTACTCTCAACCTAGAATGACGTAAATAATCTAAACTTGATCGATGGTAAATATACGAAATTCAACTGCGCATGTACTACCTCATTATTATAACGGACTCAATATTTCCATAGACAAATCACGTTGATCTATGGAACAATGGAATAAATATTTTTGGCCATATTGGATGCTAGGGATTTCAGGTTTGTTGTCGAGATTTTCTTTCGCTGTTTTCTATTTTCCAGTAATTGGCCTCTTGTGGCCTAATTAGACAACTTGTGCCTCAAAAAACATTATCTTGGGGCAAATTTAAATGTTTCTTTGAGCAGTCGTTTTGTTTTAAACAGATTCTTGCGAAAATGGACGGTGATACGGAACATCGGGAAGATACCGAAGGTAGCGAAGCCGGAGTCCACATTGTGAAGTTGCGTGGCTTGCCCTTTTCCACGAAGAAGCAAGACGTCGTGGAGTTCCTGAGTGGAGTAAATATACGTAATGGACTGGATGGTAAGTTTATGTTTTTTCTTAACGATTGCGTTATCTGAAAATAATTTTCACGGGACTCTGGTGGGTACACCTGCATTGTATTTTAGTAAATTCGTTTACGTTCATTATTGCGTCGCTGTTATAAGGCAGGAGGTAAGGAGCATCGACTCTGATGCGTATATGCAGACAAAGTGATTTCAAGTGTGGAAAGTTTCGCCTGTAAAATTGTGATGCATGTTGTGCACTCAAATCACCAAGATGTAGTTACAGTGGGAAGCGTATGCAGAGGTGTATGCACTCGCCGGTAAAGTTTTACAATCGTATAATACGCATTTTTAAAAACATTTATTGAATTTAATTACAATAAGAAATGAGTAATTTAGTTGGGGGAGATACCAAATAATGCACTTAAATTAAGATTTCACAAAATTTAATATACAAGTAAAAATCACATGACGCCATCTTCAAAGTTATTTGATGTGACATTTGCCAATAGGTACTGCCAACCCTATGTATGACATCATATAACCCCTTTTCCTATTTTTAAATAACCCAAACTCGAGTACCCATAAGTTATTTCATAGGTTCATGGTTTGTGTTTTAACTGTCCCAGTACGGTGCCAGACACTGTTACCTGAGCCAAGATTTTTGCTCCTAATATATATTAAAATTGTTACTCGATTTCCACGAAATTAAAGACCCTACTTTTATAAGTCTCAATTTTAATTTTTCATTCAAAATAAATTATGAAAATATAGAATAAAAGAGAAAATTATTTATAATTATGGTTGAAAAATATATGTTATATCCAGTGACATAATCCGAACTCTAATCACCAATGTAATAAGATTATTTCAATAAATAATTTCCAACCGACTAATATTATACTAGGACATGCTTTCTTGTTTCGTTCGTGTTTGATAAACGTGGCGGATTCCGCGGCGATCCGTCAGTATGGTTTTATCCACGAAGCTGTACACACGTCGCTTTCAAAAATACTTTATGATTCTATGAAAAACTATAAAAAGTATTTTTTTATAACCCTAAAATATATTTTGCAGTACAATCAACCATAATTAATAACTGTTGATAGATTTTATTATTATTTTTGGCTAAAAAAGCAATATTGTTATGAATTTGTATGGGGTAACTCGAAGTCTTGCACCGTAGACCGCGTTATATTTTGACACCGTAAAGGAAGTGTTAAAGAAGTTAATTATTTCATGTCTCCTCTAACTGAATTAGTTTATTTTCTTTTTAGGTTGGCAGTACTTATAGGCAAGAGTTACATCAAATAACTTTTAACATGAAGTGTTGTGATTCTTAAAATTTTTACGCATATAAATTTTGCAAAATAGTAATTTTAAATGCGCTATTGGATATCTCCCCCAACTTAAATAGCTGTTTCTTGTTGTATGCTGTAATTAAGTTCCATAAAATGCGTATTAAGAATGCTATACGATTGTAAAAAATTACCTACTCGCCATCTGAAGACAATCGAGAATTCAATGCCTCTCTTAGGTGGAAATGATTATTTAAAATTTTGCTATTCAGGAGTGCACCTGACAGAGATCCGGCCTGGAAGACCGACCGGAGTCTGCTTCGTGGAGGTGGAGTCCACAGATGACCTGGAGTTAGCGCGAGCCAAGGACAAACAGAACATGGGCTCGCGCTACGTGGAGGTGTTTGTATCGGGCCAGCGCGAAATGCAGTGGGCCATCTCGCAGGCCAGCATGAGCGGCTCCCCGGTGCCCCCCACGGTACCGGCCGGGGGCGGCGTGGTGAAGCTGCGCGGCCTGCCCTTCGGGTGTTCCAAGGAAGAGATCATCGAGTTCTTCAACGGTAAGAATTCGTAGATTACCCCTCACAAACATTTGCGGTTGAACAGAGCAAAGGTAGTCGCAGTTGCTTTGACCTAGAAACTTAAGACAGAATAAGTTTGCAATGTCACTTCCCCATCATCAGCCATGAAACTTTGAAATATCCATTTACAGTATTAAAATAAGACTAGAAACCATATTCTTTATTCAAACGAAGCAATATTTTCAAGGAAAAAAACAGTGATGAAATTCAGGCAAAACCGGGTTTATAGCCTCTTCTATATCCTACTAACTTTACTTATCACTGTGATCAATATTACAGAAACAACTTGACTGAATGCTGTTTTTCAATGAAGAATATTATATTTTTTAAATTATGCTAGATTTTTTCCTTCAATGATTGACACATTATAGCTTGACCACAAGCAAGAAACCATGTGCGGATGCAGGTCTCTTCCCATGCACAGAATGGGCGGGACTTATTAGTATTTCGCTAGCTCTCGTAGGCGACAGTTCTGTGCCGGAACATGAAAAAGCCCATTTTACACGTACAATATTTGAAGAGGTAGCAATCAGAAAGTGAGGCAACCGTCGAATCAACTGTTCATGTATTATCTTCAACTGGGAATGGGAAATTGGAAACAATTTCTATACAAGAAGAAAATTATTGTTGATGATTTTCATAAGGAGCAATACACGCTGAGAAAAAACCGACATTAAAAAAACTTCAGGTGTTCTCAAATGATTGTATAATTTTAAATAGTCATAGAGAATACTCAAGGAAACTACTCATTAAACTAGGTTTTTGTTAGAAAAAGTGTCAATTAAAACATAAAATTTTTGTATTTAGGTATTACTTTCTAAATGAAGAGAGAAGGGGGTTCATTACATATAAAGAAAACAATGAAAAAATATATATTATCAATATATATTTTTTTCATGTTTTATATATTTTTTTATCAAAAAATAATCATTGGGAATGATAATTTCTAAGAGTATGTAAAACAGGCTTAATATGTGGCAGTCCCTTTCCGCATCCCCTTTCGTTCTGGATGCCACTAGGGAATGTTTTTTTATTTGTGGTCAAACTATAGCAGCTAGCTTTCTTTCCAATCTATGTGTGTCCAAAAGATAATTAAAATCTCGCTCTGGATGGGCGATGTGTGTAATATTTTACCAATGAGTTCATTTGCCACCAGGACATGTGTGTAATATTTTACCAATGAGTTAATTTGCCACCAGGACATGTGTGTAATATTTTACCAATGAGTTCATTTGCCACCAGGACATGTGTGTAATATTTTACCAATGAGTTCATTTGCCACCAGGACATGTGTGTAATATTTTACCAACGAGTTAATTTGCCACCAGGACATGTGTGTAATAATTTACCAATGATTTAATTTGCCATCAGGGCAGAATGAAACATTTTTCTTGTAAATAATATTTTCCCAAACTTGGGGTGAAAAGGAGACATAATTGTGAAGATATTTATATTAATTTTTGCACACAATCAATCATTTGTATTTTTTCCTTCGTGTAACAAAAACAACTTGTTGTGATTTTGTATGTTTAGTTTCTTAATTGTATTGGTATTTTAATAATTAATATGAGTAATGAAACCTTGACATAATGGCCTTCCCAGCTTATTTTTATAAATGTAGTTTAGTTACTTAAATAATTCCCTAAATTTATGGGTACCATTAAGTAAATTATGTCATATCACATTAGATTAGATTAACAATAGGTAAAACATAATTTAAGAAAACAAAAAGAAGTTACAGGTTATACAAAAATAATTTCGAATAACAGTATGTCGACATTGACAATATTATGGAGAGGTAATATAAATAATTTTATAATAAAATAAATTCATGAAACAAAAGTAAATATGTATGCAATATCGCCTTTTTGTACCTCGATTCAGAATAATTATATATGGTGAGCAAACAAGGACAAGTGGCCAAGTCAAGCAAGCTTCCCGTCCGTTTGCAGACTAAGACCGAAGTCCTCTGCATAGACACAAACTCACAGTTTTGCAAGTATTTTTTTGTATATATGAAACGAAATATGCTTTAATTAAAAAAATATCCTGATTTGCGAAACTTTGACTTGGCCACTCTTTGTTGTATGTTCCCTCGTATGTTATGTAATCTAGGTGCTTAAGGTTGATCGTTGAGAGTATCTAAAAATTTCTCAGTTTTGATATTGTTAAATAATATTTTAGGGTATGTACATAATATTTGAAGTAAATCAGGGATGTTTATTCATCGATGGATGGAGTGACCGAGTGCCAGTAGTCAGTCAAGTGATGTGTTGTTGATTGATGGGTCGATATGGGGATGGGTTATATTATACTATGTGCGGGGCGCTAACGCCTTATGCTTGCTAAGATGGATATTGTTGGTTATGTTTCCGGGTGGGTTGGGTGGTTGGGGACGGGACGGGAGACAGGGCTGGCCGTGAGCGCGGAGGGGGTCACCATCCTGACGGACCACACGGGGCGCAGCTCGGGGGAGGCCTTCGTTAGCTTCGCCGACCGCGCGGGGGCCGACTCTGCGCTGGAAAGGGATCGCCAGGAGATAGGACACAGGTTGGGGGAAACAGACACACCTTTATACAACATCAGACTACTTTAATATCTAATAACAAACACCATACACGTGATACCAGTGCGAGGGAGCGAGCGAGCGAGCCAGCCACAGCCAGACGGGGGAGGCGGGAGGTGGGTAGATACAAATGTTATTCACGTCTACCCTGTATCGTTTTATATGTAGGTTAGGTTGGTTTATTACACAAGAACATGTGATGTCGATCAAACTTTTCCATTAGTGTCTGACTTTTCGATTTTTGGTAGCATTCATCATCGAGGCAGATGATGAACGCTAGCTAAAGAAGGTGAGGATGTGCAACATGGCTCTATATTCCAAAAGTCAAACAGCATAGCACCGTTGGCCATGGGAATTAAAAAATATACCTGATTCTATAGTAATTGTAGCACTGGTCGATAACAGTATTCATTGTTAACTTTCCGATTGCCTTCTACCTTTTACTTGACCTTTCAGTTTAACTGCAGTTTTCCTCTTTCAATCATCACATTGTGAATGCTTCTTACCGCCGTACGATAGATGCAACTGTCTCTGAAATGTTTTAACAAGTCATTCAGACCAACCAATTAACCTTCAGACTAGGCAGTTGGGCTTAGATGGAAACCGCAGTGGTTATATACTCTTTACAAGGCTGGGATTCCGAGACCGAAGGAATTACAATACATTGGGACGGGACGGTGGGTTCAACTCATTCTTATTTTCTTTGGATGCTATTGGAGGCTGAGCGAGGAAGCGGGAATGGGTAAATTCTATTGTTTAATATATCAAATGTACACCTATTAACTAAACCTTAATCTTCCAAGAAAAAACTTTGTTATTTGGGTCATTCAGAATTTAAAAAAGCAACAAGCTCAGATAATTCACATGTCGCTTGACAATATCACCTCAGAACAGGTCTCTGACCACAGTTTGGTGAACACCGGAACATTATCGAAGCTTTTACATCAGTGTGACGTTGATTGTGCGGTTTTTCTGTCCTGCCAAGTAATTCATTTGTTTTTTCCTGAACAATTAATTTGAAGTGAATGATTGCTATGATTTTAAAATCAAAACAACAAATAATTTATATCATAAAGAAATCAATAAAATGTGAATATCTGGTCTTTGGTCAAAATCTGATATGTAAGTGCAAAAATAACTTTCCTCAGGAATTATACCTATAAATCGAAAAATGATCTATTTCATCAATTTTACTTGTTTGGTGAACCATTTGTGTATACGAATGATACATAGTACACAAAATAAATCAAAGGACAGCTCATCACAAAATTACAATGTTTGCACTTATCATAATATGTAGGTACATATTATTGACCATAGACATGAGTATAGAAACAAACATAACAATCTCCATCATCTTCAAATATTATTCGTAAATATGGAAAAACATTTTATTCGCTTTTCTTTCATCAGTATGAATGATTCATTTTGATATTGGTGTTTCAAATAGTTCTCATTTTTTTAACATGTATACGTAATGATTTTGTTGCTTAATAATCTCAGTTTCTTTAAAATAATCATTTGAAAGTAATTTTTTTTTGGAGATTGCGGTCTTTGCTTTTATTATTAGGGCTATAGCCTTCAATTAAAAATGAAAACAAGACTAAAAACACTGGGTGACGATGTAGGATTGGAAATGTACCGTGTTGATCTTTTGTTCAGGTACATCGAGGTCTTCCCGAGCTCTCCCCAGGAGGTGCGCACGGCTCTGGGCATGCTGGGTGGCGGCGGGCCGGGTCGGGGCGGGCCCATGGGAAGACCCGGGCCCTACGACAGGTTTGGGGACCGCTTCGGGGACCGCTTTGGCGATCGCTACGGGGGACGCTTCCAGGACAAGATGAGGCCTCCCATCAGAGGTGGCTTTCGTGGAGGTGACAATCTATTCAATACTTATCTAGATCTTTACCTTAACTTCAGCCGATTGCGTTTGGGATATAATTTGAATCTTGTCATTGAGTACAAACTTGTATTGTATCGGCCAATGTGCCAAGACCTCTCCATGTGGAAACTTTATTTTAGAATTAATGTGAAATGAAAACTTTTATTTTTTATGATCCAATTTTTGTTGTTGTCATCCTCAAACATCAAGAGCTTTTTAAAAGACTAATTATCTATTATATATTACAAAATAAAATTGACACTGGCTTGGTCCACACTTGGGGGTTGCTGCAGGAATGGCTGCGGCTCAGCAATTGCTGCCCGGGATACCTACTATATATGCGCATACCGCACAGCACCGCCCCATGGTATCCCAAATTGATATTTGAATTGTGAAGCCGCAGCGGAAAAAACCCTGACATGTGTACCGAGGCCTAAAGAAGTCGTGTTCTCGTATCTATATGATACAAATCGCGATACCAAGAACTAGTGGTAGGGGGTGGGGGTAGGACGGTTAGCCAGACGATTCCAACTGAAATGTTGTGTGATGAATATGTATTTGTTTTGTAAGGAGATAACGTCAGCAATGGCAACAACGGCAATGGCGGAGTATGGGCACGAGGTGGTGGGGGCCCCTGGAAGGGGGCGGGCGGTGGAGGCATGCACAGTATACACATGCGGGGCCTGCCCTTCAAGGCCTCTCTACACGATGTGGCCTACGTAAGTATCCATTTTACTTATTCTTTGTCACCCGAGTACGCCAAAAGTCTACTTGTAGACTGGTGCGCGGGCACAAATCATTAATTGTTCCGCAGTATTGTAGTGCAGAACCAGTCTACCTTTAGTAATGCCTGTCGAAATAATAATCATGCTTTTAGATAGCCGTGCCCTTGGTTAGGACAATTATTACGCTAGTGTATTCACAAGTAACTAGGTTTTGCCTATTGCAGTCCTGCAATTGGTTTGCATATATTTAGAATATGTTGTAATGTGGATGAAGCAAAGAGTGTGTATGTTAGAAATATTTTCAAGCCGGTCCGAAGTCAGCCACGACAGTGCATTTTGGAGGGTGTTGAAACTTGATTTGACCCACTCTGAGCCTTACGTTCTTTGAACGTCGATAGGCCGATGGTGGATTTTCGCTTGGCGAGACTTTAGGGTGGCCGGTTTGAATGAATTTGAGCCTTATTTTGTTTGAAATTCAATAGACGGACTGTGGTTTTTGGTATATCAACAATTTCCTGGTCCCGTTGTGACCTGCGAATCGACCTTATCGTGTTTGAAATGGATGGTGCTTAAGGCCAATTTTTGCTCGCATGTACCTTGTCTAAATTTGAGGCCTTACCGTTTTACTGTTAATATGTGTATCTATGTTTCAGTTCTTCAAGCCCATCCGTCCACTGAACATCAACATCTTGTTTGATAATGACAGACCCTCCGGCAAGGCTGATGTAGAATTCGAATGCCATGAAGATGCTGTCAGAGTAAGTTGTTTTTAAACACAATCAGTCTTCATTTCGGGTCCAACCAGTTTGCAAGTACACACAACAATTACTCGTTACCTTGAAGTGAAATAACACAAAACTGCGCTATGTAAATGGTCTGTTATTATTATTAACTGGGTTCACCGTGTCAGTCCTATAATAATAATACTTGGACGATTTATATAGCGTCGTTTTTGTGAAAAATTACCTCAAGGGTGCTGTACAAATACTAAATCAAAAGGGTTCTAACGAATAGTTCCTGAAATCCAAGCAGACAGTAACGAAGCGTCTCTCATGTCAGTGCTGCCAGAAGTGGTTGAAAGGGCGCGCGAGGCATCAGGACGTAAACCCACTCTATAGAGCTGAAACATGACCTTTTATATGCTATTACAACAAATTATGACTTTCTCTTTCTGGGGTCACATCTATAAACTTGAGCAGTGGGGGTGAAAAATCAATAACCAATACCACCCCTCGCCCTAATTAGTAAGGAATGAAGCGTAGCAGAAACGAGGAAGTATTTGAAATGGTAGAATGGATCAATGCGCTCGGAAATATGCATATTACTAAGATGGTTTGTTGTAAGAACTCTATTAGTTATTACACAAAGCGTCCATCTATACATTGCAAAGCACCATTGAGGTGATTTCCACAAAAATGTTACATTCAAAATTATACATACATTATTATTAAAAACATTCATAATTCTTTGAACATATGTATATAATATACACAATGTCTGAAAACTAGTGGTACAAGCGGGAAACTGGTGAATCTACATCACAGAGAACATAAAAAGACTTATTTTTTTCGGCAACTTAAAGAGTTAAAAAAGTATTGGAGCCGGGTATATTTTTCAGTGCATTTAAAAAAACAAACTTCAGATAGGGCAACCCCACAGACACTGATGTCTTTTAAATTTGACTTAAAAAATTCCTACTTCAGACTCAATTTACTCAAGAATGAAAGCCTAAATAAATAAAAATTATACCACAAAACCGACTCCCAATGTGATGTAGATTCACGAGTTTCCCGATTATACCGCTAGTTTCTGGAAACCATGTATATTAATTACATGGCTTGATTCATTTTCGTAGACTCTTGTAATAGGCCACTTGCACGTATTTTATAATAACTTGGAGAAAGTCGTTCCTACCAAGATTACGAAAATCTAACTAAAAAAAACAATTTGATAATAAAATAAACAAATCCGTTTTTTATTGAAATTTTATGAAAATGTAACGTCACTATATAAAAAAGTTCGGTTTTTTATTTTCTTAGCTGAAATTAGAAATGTCAAAACAGAACAGTGGGTATTTTTTTAACATTTACACCACCTAATGGCTTTAAACAGTGTACCTTATTGAACACTTCGCTATGACTGCATCTTCGAATAGCCGTACATCATTTTTTTAAAACCCAACTTGCCGTCCGATTATAATGAATCTGCTCTATCTGTATTTCCATAATTCCAATTTTTTTATATCAATGACATTTAAACTTAAATTCCAGGATATTTTGTTTTTTTTTTCTAATGTTTGTTTTCATAATTAAAATAATTTTCAAAGTTTCAGTTTTTCAAACCCCACCAAAACACTTCAAATCTATTGCCGGTCGGTTTTGACCAGTTTTGAGGTTAGAATGTCAAATGTCAAAACAAGGTTGAGCTTTACCGTACATAATTTTATATTTCATTCATGGTAAACCATATCTAAACATAAGTAATAAGATTATGTACCTTTTTAGAAACTTGAACTTGGAAGAATAATAGTATTGACCATTAACATCATCATAATATCCGTATTGATAATTGATTTGCTCATGAATACTCTAATTTCTTTCTTTAATAATATTTTTTTTATATTGAACAATAATTATAGAGTTTAAAGTCACCCAAATGAAGTTTAAATTTTTCCAAAACTGAAAAAAAAGCATATTTAAAATACAAAGCAAAATCGAAAAATAAAAACGTCCATACTAATCTAAAAACAGAATGTACCAATATAAGAAGGTGATTTTTTTATTCACTTTTGAATAACGATTTATAAATTCTAGGTATAATTCTAAATAATAAAAGTTATATATTCAGAATCGGCATTTTGCTAATCTATATGAATATATATTTTTAAAGTAGTTATATTTTTCATTGAAGTTCCTTATTTTCAATTTAGCTTCAACTTCAACTGCTTCCATATGGATGACAATCTAATAATGAAATAACCCACCAGGCAATGCGCAAGGATCGGAACACCATGGACAACCGCTACATCGAGCTGTTCCTCAACTCGTCCCCAGCGGGTGGAGGCGGCGGAGGAGGAGGCGGGCGGCCCTACGGGGGCAACTTCGGGGGCAACAACTTCTCCGGTAACAACAACTTCGGCAGGAACAACAACTACCGCTAGACATTACCTTCCTTATTCCCCCATGTCTTCCTAACAACACAACAAACACTTCTAGTTCATAAATCTCAACTGAGGTCCGTCCCTCCATTGGCTCAAAGTGTAATAAGTATAATAAGGAGCACATAATACCAATATGTGTCCATTGACCATTGACCTAAATAAATATAAACTGACAAAGTAAGTCAAAAACTGATTTTAGCTGAACTCTATGGAGGGAGGGACTTATAACTCATTTAAGTCGTCCACGGAAACACGCTACAAATATAAGCAAGCTTCTGTGGTATTACCTTTATATTGGCTTGTTTGTAGGCAGGGAAGGGAGGTAACATCAAATCACAACAAGATAAAATAATAACATTCATTTATCATTTACATGTTTTCAGCATCTAGGCCTGTTAAGTTACACGTTATCCGGAATCATTTTGAAAAGTTTATATTAAGTTTATTATACCCGAACCATTGAATCTTCACTAAACTTTTCTAAATATTTCAGTATAAAATTCATTAGTACTGAGCAAACAAAGTGCTGAATCATTTGTATCATAATACACTTGCAAACAAATTATTTTCAGAAAAATCTCTGATTCGCACGGAATCTGCAAGTTATATCTTCTGATAACCGTCAAGTCTAACTAACCATCATAGAGTTTACTCTGAATAATCAATTTGTTATAACTTGTTCGCCCAGTTGTAGGCGCCTGGTAATGTGTTTACTAGGTTTTAGAGTCGGCCTCTCAATCTGTTTGATTCTAGAATCACCAATACAAGAACGTCACTGAAGTACTGGGCCGGAGTGTGATGGGTGCCAACTGTAACTATAGATAGATTCAAGTGGGAACATTGTGTGATGACTCGAAGCTCAGTTGTGTTATTAAATGTTAAGTTAGAATGTGTCACCTACTGTCCATTCCATTTGAAATGTTTTATCTCTGGTTGTGCCTGTATTTTTCAAGTAGAATTATGTTCTTAAAATTTGATGTGTTAAATAAGACAATTTATTATGTATTATTTTCTTGCCATCGATAATATCGTAATAGCTACTGTGTACTAGCTATACCTAAGTTTTAAACTGGGGAAATGAAACCTCTGAAATTGAATTGAACTGCAAACCTCTGATATCAACATTATTCTCATGTCAACTTTCAATAAATTAAAAACTAATATAACATTATTTCTTTTAAATAAATTTATACATGTCATAAAGTTTTTCTTTTTAATTCTTCACAACTATCTTACCCTTGACTAAATAAATACTATTACACATAATATATACGGTGAAACTCGCTTATTAGGTTTTCCAAGGGATCGGAAAAAAAACTTATGTATTCAACCTCGGGCCAATGAACGGAAAAACAAATCATTTAAACCTTTCATTTCCGCTGCTGTCAACCGACGAGACATCTCTAATGATGTTCAGTTGCTTCTAATGCTCGGTTTATATGGTCTGTACTTTTAATAGAAGAACATGCTTCATGACACAGGGTGGCACTATATAAAACCAAACTCATCAAGGCATCAACGACCTGGCTTATTTTTATAAATTTACCAGTTAATGTTTGCTATTTTCCGGTAAGTGTTACAAGTCCACTACTAGCACCGCTGTCTAGAAAATACTAGAACTACTTCGAGAGCAGTACAAAGGACCTCTGTCCCTCATATAGACCAAAATAGGAGGACCGGTCAGTGACGGCATCCGCTACATCCATTGCTTTGACAGTGGACCTGTTCTAGTGGCCGCTAGATTGCCATCCCTTTATAAGAAGGTTGAACATCTTTGCGGAGAGACTTTTGTCTATTTGCCAACTCCGCTAGGTTCGTTATCCAATGGCAGGAAGAGGCGGTGGTCCAGGGTGTAATAAAAGTCAAACAATATCCAAGGTAGAGCAGGCAGGAAGCAATGGGTCAGAGCGTGGCGTTGTGAGAGAGAGATTGATGAGTGGCATGGCGATAGATGATACAAGAGTGGTTTTGCAATATACCAAAACGCCGAGCCAGTTGCGGAATCGCGGCGGGTATCGGGGCAGCCCTGTCTCGTGATGTGCGAATGATTCGCATGTTGTGCCATCCGCTACGATCTCGTCAGTGGATGACACAAATATTCATGAAATGCCTCTCTTCTCACTCTCTACCCTCCGACTCCGACCCAAACTATCTCCTTCCAGGATGTTTATTTAAATTCAAAATAAATAATACAAGAAATATCAGCGGGTCCCTGGCCCGACAACGTTAGAGGGAATTTCTTATATCTTTCCTAAATCTAAACTTACATTATTTCCTAATTATTTATTATGCTAAAGGGAGTCCAGACTTTCTGTATCATTTACTTGTTCATATGTTTGGCCGATCTCTGCCAATTTTAATACATATGCGCGTAAAATCCGTCCTCGTGACCGCAGCACATTGGAGACCTTATTTTACAGACAGCGCTCGTGTAAACATAAGAAACAAAATCATATTATTGTGTTCATGGTGTGGGGAGGAGGAACGTTAGGGAAGCAGGGCTCGGTGTCGAAGCCCAACTTAAATTTAATTAACACTTACTCTTAAGCCGAGCTTCAGGAGCCACTAAAAGACTTGCAGAGTGGTGCGGTAGTGAGCAAGAGGGGTGCGGGACCGTGTGCTGGCAGTAAAGGACGTTTTTGTATAGTCAATGTTTCTTCCTCGTTTTCAACACTTGTACGATCAACAAGAAAAAAATAACCACACGAAAATCTCTCATGTACCGGAACATTGAATTATATAATAAAATTCCAAAAGAAATTACTAATTACAAAATATTTTGAATTTAAAAAAAAAGAAATAAGCCACAATCATTAATTTAAAGTTAATAATATTGTATTTAAAATATAAATGTATAAATTTGTTTTGAACCACTTCAATTTAATATAATAATCTCAACTGGTTTCGGAAGTACCCTTCTGTCATCGGAAATATGTATTTAAAAAAAAAAAATTTGTTACATTTTTTACAAAAGAAAAAAAATACAATGCAAAAAGTCCCGATAAACTACTTTTTTGTAGTTTGTCTAACGGGAGCTTGTTATTCAAAACTCAAAATTTACAGACAAGGTTACAAAATATGTGTATGTATATATAAAATAAAAAACAAAAAAAACATATTTAACAAACTTAAAATATAATTTTTTCTCAAGAATCTTACTCTAAAATCTTTCTACAAAAATATATTAAAAAAATAAATAAAATAAAAACAAAAACGAAAGTAATAAATCGTAAATAAAATAATATTTCCTCATTATCTAGAAGCTTCTTTTAGCTAGCCAAGTTTTCAATGTGTTTATTAATTATTTAGTTTAATGGTTTTTTTTTTTTATTTCATCGGGTAACATTTATACAGCTAGGAATCATGTGATCTAAAGTTCTTTGTCCACATTTGTTTTTATATTTAGAAACCATTAATCCTTCATTAAAATTGAGACGAGTATTGTAAGTGTGCTCAAGCGGAACCGTTCGATACTAGTAGAGGTGGTTTTGGCTCTAGTCTATTGGTATTATATATAGTGCTGAAATATAATTTTGTACTACTGATTTGATCTTACTGAAATAATTTCGAGACTCTGATAAAAGTATGGAATATTATGCCTTTGTTCGAACTTGTTAATTAAAACTAAACTGCATATACAATAATAATTATTATTATTGGATGATTTATATAACGCCGTTTTTGTGAAAAATCACCCCAAGGGCGCTGTACAAATATTACTTCCTATTCTTTATCTAATTATGTACAAACAGATATAGGAAAACGTACTTACCTGGCAGGTTGCTTCACATGAACACAGTTTTATTTTTAAAAAAGCATAGAGATGATATTTTTACAGTTGCTATTTTATCCCCCTTTTCTATTGATGTTACATTTATAAGAAGATTGGTGATATGAATGTCTGAAAAGATGAGTTTTAAGTTTAGTTCTGAATTCTGTCGAGTCTTTGATAATTCTTAAGTCATGCGGCAGTTCATTCCAGGCTTAAGGTCTTGATACTCCGAAAGCACAATCACCGAACTTAGTATTAGGTGTGCGCTTTGGTTCCTTCAACCTTCCGATAGCTGATGACGCTGCTGACCTAAGGGTGAACTGCCATGAATTGGTGTTTTCAGGAATACACAGTTCCGATAAGTAAGCCAGAGCCATTCCGTTAAGTGACTTAAATACCATCCAGCAGAGCTTGAACTGGATTCCTTCAGGATATTTGAGCCAGAGGAGATTTTTGAGATTCTCTTAAATGTGAGAATATTTAGATACGCCAGTGATAAAAGTCTTGGTGCAGCGTTGAAAACTGATTGCAATTTGTTAATTTGGTATTTTGGGAGGCTTGCATATATTGCGTTGCAGTAATCTAGACGTGACAACATACGAAATGACTAGCAGTTTAGTTGCCTCTGTTGGCAGGTTTCTCTGTACTGCTTTAATTTTCCTCAATTGGAACCCTGTACTTACAGTTCTGTCTACTTGACTTTTAAGGGAAAAGTCTGCACCCAGATTGACTCACATCTTCGGAGTAATGTCACTTCCTGAAATATTTATTGGGGAGTTTTCAATGATATGCTGACGTCTGCTTGTGGTGGTCCAGAGAAACTCAGTCTTTGACGGATATATGAATAATTCTAGATATTTAGGTGTTAGAGTGGAGCCAACCAAAGGGGAAGGGGTAATTAGGGCTGTTTTCGGAAGAACGTTTATACGTTTAAATATATAATTATGATAAGCCACAAAGTAAATGCTTTTTACAAATATGCATATATTATGTTTTCGTACATTAGAACACACGACGATGTGATCTAACTCAAGATTAATAAATAAATAACTACATATATGTACAATAAATTACTAAATGTTAATAATTATTGATATATGGATTGTCGATACTCTCACCAGCCTGGGCACGAGAGGTAGGGAGAGACACGGCCCGAAACGATAGGTTATTTTTTAGTATAAAAACATGTTACACAATAACAAAAAAAAGCAATAAGATATTAGAAAGGTGTATAATAAATTGGTATTTTTTATTTATTAAATTAAAAGAAATATATAATTATTTACTTTCTTAACTACAAATTATATTAATTAACTACATACATATTATATTAATTAACTACATACATACATATTATATTAATTAACTACAAACAAATTATATTAATTAACTACATACATACATATTATTCTTACCTATTTTAATACTTAAATTATATTTCACATTACATTATATTATTTATATACCTTACATATTATTCTATATAATGGCTATCTTATTGATTTTTTTCTTTTATTATTTTATTCTTTTATTGTTATTGTTTTTTTTGTTATTGTTATTTTTCTCACTTATTTTGAGATTGAACAGTTTTTTTTTTTTAAATGTTCTTACTCGATTCTCCGTTTTCGGGCTATCGGGAAGGAAATTGTATATATATATATGTACGCCCTCATGGCCTATGCTTCTTTTACCACTTAGTCTTTACTGTATTTGTGTACAATTTATTATGTTGTCTTGTGTAGTGTTCGTGTACATGTGATATTTATGTCCATATTCATGCGTATAAGTCCATTTTGTATTTTGTAGATTAATAGGCATATATTATATTCATACAGATTTCTGATTTTCAGAAAGTTCATTTCTTGGTATAGTTTTTTTATGGGGGTGTCTGGGTTATAATTGAAAAGTTCTTTTATAACTTTATTCTGTATTATTTGTGATTCGTTCAAGTATACAATGTGTGTGTTTCCCTATATTTCTATTAGGTAATTTAGGTGGGACTGGATTAAACTAAAGCTTAGGTATCCCCTACCCCCATCCCTTTCACCCCAACATTCATTGAATATAATATACATGAATAGGTTGTTTTTTCTCATTGCTCACATATTTTTACATTATAGTCTATATCTTATACTTTATGTTATACTAGGTAATAACCAAAGGCCATTAATGGTTAAAAAAAATTTTTTTTTTTCAAATCTTTTTTTTAAATTCAAAAATTGTCGTCAAATAAGTTTTTATTCAACAGTACCCCCCCTAATAATAATATAATAATAATCAACCGAATCAATGGTGTAAAATCTTATATTTCAATAACTTTTCACAACAAAGCATTAAAAACCTTCCATCAGATATTAAACCAGCATTTTACACAGACAATAGTATAGGTAAATTTTTAATATATTTTTAAAGGTAAATATAAAGAGGATATTTTAGGGCACCCCGGCATTTATTCACTTCAATTCAACGTTTGCCCGCATTTTATATAGGCAAAACATCGCATAATGTTAATATCCGGGTAAAAGAAGGATGTCTCAATAATAACGCAAAATAATGTGGCCAAATTGAGATGACTTATTTATACGATTCTTTTTATCCCCATCCAATTTCAATTTTTATGGTGCCTAAAATGATTTATTACCGGTGAAACCGATTTACTGAGAAAATAATTTTGATAATAGATTTTCCATTCTGTGAGGTATTTTTATATCCGTGTCCCCCATTTTAAAGGGCAATGTTTTCTTAATTGTTTTATAACGTTGTGAATGCTATTTACTTATTTAAATGTGTTATATTGTTTAGGTCTTGTGAACATACTGAGAAGTGGGGAATAAATAATTTTCCTTACATTATTAATTAATGTTATATTAGGATCGTTTGTTCATTTAGTAATTTCCAATCGTTCATGTAAATTTTATCTAAGACCCCTTCTTTCTATATGTAAGGGTTTAGGCTCCTCGTTGTCAAGCGTGACAAAGAGATGTTCTGAGAATTCTGAAAAGTGCTTCTATTATTATAACATCGTAAATGTTCTTTGAATCTAGTTAAGAAAGCCCTTCCCGTCTGCCCGACATAAGTAGCGTTACAGTCGGTGTGGTCACATTTTAATTCATGTTTTTTTTTTTTTTATTGGCTTTCACCCATTAAGGGCGATCTCGGCCATGTATAATCAGTTAGATTTTAATTGTACAGATTGTTCTTAAAATTAGTTACTTTTAAACAAGATATAATATTTGGGCAAATAAAATTGAAGCAGATAAGTTAAACAGTGTAAATTAATGTGTTCTTAATCCCCAATGACTTAAATTTTAATGCCATTTTTATAAATGTATTTTGCTAATAAATTGTTAATTTGTTAATTCATGTTGCCACTATTAATAACTTTAAGATTTCAACTTTGAGTTTTTAAGGGTTCTAAAAGATGTATTTAAACCATATTTTTTTAATTTCTTTTGATATTTTTACAGATATTGGACCGAGAAATTCCAGACATGCAAATAAATAAAAAATTTGAAAAACATCGAAAAATTATTAAAAAATTTAATGAAAAAAATATACGATTGAGGTCTTCTTCAGAACGACACACATGGCAGAATTCTTAATTTGCATAACTGTCAGCTGAACATTGTAGCAGCAATGCCCTATCCGCATGCGGTAAATGTTGAAAATTTGTTCAAGGAGAACTTAGAAAACCACGGTTTTGAAGGTGGGCTCGTTGGCGGTATTTTGAAAAAATGATTACCCATAGATTTACTGGGCTCATCCCAATTATTGGTCAATGACTGTCTAGTGCAATTCGACGGGAGCACCCTCCCCAACAAAGATTACATTGAAATGCTTGGAGTCAGTATTTCAGACCAGCTCAAGAATCGGGGCTCTATAGAAGCACGAGTAAATCAGGCCTCCAAGAAACTGGGCGTCTTGTATAGGGCTAGCACATTGTTCAATAGTGATCAACTGCTAATCCTATAGAAATCTCAAGTATATCCAACAATTGAATTTGGAAGTCACCTCTGGGCTGGAGCTCCCAAATACTGACTGATTGATAATCCGTTGTTAACAGACCGACTGCCATCTCTGATGCAGGCGCAATGTAGGTATACTGAGTCTGTTCTACAGATTTTCAATGGAACCTGCTCGAAGGAGCTAATAATGTTGATCCTCTCCGCGCCGGTGCATGTGCGTGAAACTCGACGGACACGAGCGCATCATCCATTCACGGTTGATGTCGGCGTCATGAGAACGGGTCGTCTCGCCGACTCATTTTCGTGTAAATCGGCTTGAATGTGGAATGAACTACCGGCATCTGTCTTTCCTCCAACATTTAATCCGGGCCTCTTCAAAGCCCACATTAACGAATCCCTCCCTGCAGCCCCCTCCTTAACCCGCCTCACAATGTTGCCCAACCGGGCAGCGATATAGTTACCCTGTACGTGATCTGTACATACGGGACTGCTCTTGTGAGGTGTCACATAAAAAATAAAATTCTGCCATGTGGAAGTCATTTTTTATTTTAATTTAATGAGAAAGTCGTTGGGGTTTTAATTATCTGAAAACTCGCGGGAATCCATGGCATCTTTTGTTAATGATCAGCCTTTTCATTACCAGGACGCAGTGGCTAGGAATCCAAGCCAACACGATTTCTCTGCCAGAGTCGGTTAATTTACTAATAAGAGTGTGGATTCTAATACATAAATCGTCAGAGTTATGTTGAAGTATACCACATTGTTAATGTTGACCACCCTACGTGATACGGCTTCCATATGATTGCCCGAACGCAACAAGCCGTATCCCGTACGTTCAGGTACAAAAAATACCCGAAACCCACAAAACATTCGCATACGTCAAGTTTATTCCTGCGTCATCTTGTTTAGTATTTCGAGGTCAGCTGAAGATAACAGATGTGTTCGGATATTTTCATCTCTCCCATACAAGTTGGCATATTGTAAACAGGTATTATTATTGCGAAATCTAATGAAAAAAAAAACTGATGTTTTTTTACCTACTTTTTGAATAATAACCCAAAGAACGGGCGGTTAAGAAAAACCACATTACATTGTTTTTAATTCAACCCCGTAACCCATTCCGGCACCGAGATAATGCGTAATAATTAAAAAAATAATCATACATACATGCGTACTCGAAATTTATGTATTAGATGAATTCTTTTCTTCGCATGTTGTCAGTGACTTGCGCTAAGCTGATGCGATATGGGCACTTTCTTAAATAATTTATTTTTATCAGTTCCTAACTGGAAGTGAGTACAGGCTGTCGAACGGCTTATGACTCACTTCGTCCACTCGGTCACTCCAAACTGAGGTTTCTCAATAAAAACGAAAATCTTAATTCACAAGTTTTATTCTGTTTGTATGTTAGCGCTTAGATTAAATAACATAGAATTTGCACATATTGATTACATTTACATATAAAGTTATTTTTTTCGTTTATCACATGGCAATACATACTGTCTTATAACCCTCCTCTAACGTAAATTAAATATGTTTTAGAGGTAATGAATTAATAACACCTAAACTGAGTAATTATTTGTAACGGATTTTCAATTCCCATCAATAAACTTTATACTCTAAAAGATATTTGTCTCCACCAACTTATATTAAAAATACACAAAACATAGCAGCAACATACAAGAAACCAACATTACTAATTACATCATTCACTCGCAGCCGTCAATAGCGGCTATTCAAGAGCTCAGTTGGGAGCTTATTTCACATCCGCCCTCTTCTCCTGGTACAAGATACACAATACAAGAATTTAGTACTAGAGTAACCAATTTTATTTCTATATACATACACGTGTAGTGCAAATTGAGTTAATTTTCTGCAATGAAATTGAACGGCAGGTCAAATTTGAAAAAGACAGCATCCATCGCTTGAATTTCATCTTGAAATATTCTGGGGTGATTGGAGCGAGAGATTCCGTAGTCGGGCTCGGTGGATGGTGAGAGGGGGATGTGATGACGGGGCAGGTGGGGCCGCAGGGGAGTGGAGCAGGGGGGCACGCGGGACAGGAAGGAGGAGTCCAAGAAAGAACGCGAGAGCGAGTGAACACCCGCAGAGTGAGGTGAGGGGGCCACCACGTGCGAGGTGCGCTTGCGGCTATCCATGCGGCGCTTGCGAACCAGGGAACATCTGATCTTGGAAAGGATCTTGTAAGGTTCTCCATTTCGTAACATCACGCACATTTCCTGAAAGAAATACAGTGTTTCATTTAATATTTCAACTTAACACAGTAATGGACATTCACTCTAAGGAAAATATTCTAGTTACTTAATAATCTCTTAACCGTTAAAATGCGGTGGTAGAGCTGTCGTGTTGCAAGCGTTTGTTACTTATTTTTATTTATTTACAGACCGATGTCCAATTACACAAAATGAAATAAACAAGAGCTACAGAAAAAGAACAGCACATACGAGGTGCGTTCAAAAGAAAGGGTGAATTTTAAATTTTCGCTGGCTGTGTACAATTATTGATTTTTTTTTGTTATGTTGGTACACATATGTTTATCATATGTTAGCATTATCAACCATTTTGGATTAGTGGTTTGTTTTTGACAACTGGAAAGGTTAGTCACGTTTTTGTGTGTTCTTCGATTTTTTACTTTTGAAAAATATGGATCAAAGAATATGTATTAAATTTTGTGTTAAAAATGGAATACAGTGCTCCAACCCACTTAAAATGTTGACTGTGGCATTCGGCGAGTCTACTTTGTCTCAAAAAAGTGTTTATAAGTGGTACAAGCACTTTACAGAAGGCCGAGAAGATGTTAATGACGATGAGCGTCCTGGAGTTGCAACCACATCAACAAACGAAGAAAACATCGAAACAGTGAAGAAAATGTTTTTGAAAAATCGTTGAATCACTATTAGGGAAGTTGCAGAGGATGTTGGCATATCAATCGGCTCATGCCATGCAATTTTCTCAGATGTTTTGGGCATGAAACGTGTGGCAGCAAAGTGTGTTCCGAAATTGCTAAATTTTGAGCAAAAGCAACCTTTCTTTTGAACACACCTCGTACATAATACAAAAATGAAGTAATGACAAAAAGAGAACAAAATATACATTTGAGAGAACTTTCAAGTCAAAGCCAGTTTTAGTAGAGTCCATGATTTTAGACATTCTAAATGATAATCTTCGAGTTCTAATTTCGTAAAGCTCGACGAAAATCATTCAGACTGGTAACCAAAATTTCAAGGCCCTGGCTCGAGTTAACAAATCTCGATATTCTGGACAGTGAAGAATGGTACCCATAATTAGTAGTGTTTATTGAGGAAAAGCAATTCATTGTTTCTGAGTCTACGGCAAGGAATGTTGAACTGAATGAGTTGCAACAAAGAAGGTGAGTCAATAATACAATTAATTATTTTAAAAATGCAAATAAGATCAAAGTCTTTCGTACCCTTTTCTAATGTAGAAATGCTTATGGTTTGTTCAATTTCAACATAGGAGTAATCGCCTCTATCTCGCCCTAATACCCATGCAATTCCACGTAAGAAGCGATGAACAGATTCAATATGATGAATATGAACAGCATAGAAAAGAGACCAAGTGACACTAGCGTATACAAGATGAGGGCGAACTAGTGAGCAGTAGAGAGGGTATTTATATTCTTAAAGTCACAGGCAATTCTATTGACGAAGCCGAGAAGTTTAGTGATTTAGGTAAAGTAAAAAGTGTGCGTTTGAAAGTGGCATATTGCTGTTAGCGTGTGTCTTGATATATTTATTGTTTATCCTGTTATAATAAATTGAAGCACCATGATAAAATTCACCATGTCGGATATTAGTTCTATTGTGAACTATGTATCAAAGGACAGCAACATTATGGATGTTAAGACCTTTCTAACAAATGGAGACAGTGATGACAGAACAATGCAAATAGAAAGTGAATTTTCCTCATATGCGCCCGTTGTAAGAAGGGACTGCATGGGCTTTGCGTGGGAAAACACAATTGTGAAGTGACATAATTTTACATTTAATCTTTGGAGTTGTAGTTTTGTATTAGATGCACATGATGCCATTCATGTTTAATTGCATAATGAATCATTAAATTTCATTGATATTTTGTCAAAGTGATTGTATTTCTATTCAATAATATGCTATTTTTCTAATAAAATATCTATAGCAATTTACGTACCTTAAATAACTACAGCACTAAAACGGTCAACTAAATATGGCTAAAACTATATTAAGCAGTACTTTGATTCTGGAATGGTGGCCTTTCAATGGGACTATACTGACATTGAGTTAATTTATATGAATATATCAAAAAAGTGAATGTTACCTCTCTGATATCGTTGTACTTGCCAAACATCCAGAGAAGAGTGCAGAACAAGCGGCAGAGCTGACTGTCTTTGTCGCACCAGCGAAGCATCAGAGTGAGCATGGTGTTTAAGTGTTCCACCTGAAACAAACAACATTGTACATCCCATTTTTCAACGCAACACTCGTCCTTCCTGCCATTGCTTGCCGAGTGTGAATTTGAAATTTATTTATTTGAAACACACATTATTAAACAATAAAATGTAAGAAAGCTTTGACTGCCCAACTGGGAACAAATCCCGTTTTTAGACAGTCAAATTGACAAGTTTAGTTCATATTAAGTGCCATTATACAAAAATCGAAAGGAAAAAAGCTAGTATTGATATAGCATGGTAATATATCTACAAAAATATATAATTTATTTATTTATTCTTAAATTTAATTATGAAAACAGTATATATTATAGAAGAAAGTCCAAAAAAATTTGCGGCCCGCAAAAACTCAAAAACGAGTCCCGGTACAATCAAGGGAGTTATATGGTGTGGTAGATCTCTCTCCCACCTCCAGGGTGAGGGTTCCCATTTTTACTTAAAAGGGCGTGCTTTTGAAGATATAAGGGCTGGAAGTTTCGCCTTCTAGAAATTTCAACAGTCTTCCGGAAAGTTCTAGAAGGTTCGACAAAGCTGTA
The DNA here is from genome assembly GCA_022606495.2 of Halesus radiatus. Taxonomy (NCBI): domain Eukaryota; kingdom Metazoa; phylum Arthropoda; class Insecta; order Trichoptera; family Limnephilidae; genus Halesus; species Halesus radiatus. Next base: position 61,933 of record JAHDVE020007877.1, on the reverse strand, counting down.
GAAAGTTCTGGAAGGAGTGGCGGAGTATGTCGGTTAGTCTAGAAGGTTCTGGATGGTTCGCAAATGCTTTAGAAAATTGTGGAAGGAGAAAGTTCTAGAAGCTTTCAGAAATGAGTGGCGGAGTGTGTCGGTGAGTCTAGAAGGTTCCGGAAAGATCTAGAAGGTTCGATAAAGCTGTAGAAAGTTCTGGAAGGAGTGGTGAAGCATGTTGGTGAGCCAAGAAGGTTCCAGAATGTTCTGGATAGTTCGCTAATGCTCTAGGAAGGTATATGGAAGGAGAAAGTTCTAGAAACTTTCAGAAATGAGTGGCGGTGAGTCTAGAAGGTTCTGGAAAGTTCTAAAAGGTTCGATAATCTTATTTTCAATCAAAAAATATTATAAAAAAAAGTATTCGAGAGCATTCCACAACATTCCAGAACATCCCAGAACATTCTGGAATGTTGTGAAATGTTTGGGAATAGGGAACCGAGAACATTATTGGGGAACATCCCAGAACACTCTCGAATGTTGTCCTGAGCGAAGCCGGGTACAGCTAGTTAAGTACTCGTATAAAGAGATGTGAAGAATAGTACAGAAAAAAAACGTATGAATGTACTTATGAAGAGATGAGAAAAACAAATATTATAGAGTAAACAATTATGTATATGTGTTTGATAGGTACTGGTTGGCTATGGGGAAAAAATGCATCTAAAATTGAGTACTAAGAAAAAGATAATATTATTGAGTAATATTGACAAGATTGAGTTACGTATCACTCAGCTTTATGAGCCAACAACGAAACTCATGGATGCAGCCCAAAGAGGGTGCAGGAAATAGTTAATAATGTATTTTATTCAGTAAGTACAAAAAGTAACTTTAGTAAATTTTTTATGACCAAATGTTTGTCCTTTTTCCTTTCCTTTGTTATGGTTTTTAATCTAGTTATGAACATCAATCATTTCAGATTTGTGTGAGATTACTGAAACTGTTTCCGGACAATATTGTGGCAGTGAGTGCGCGATACCGACATTATCTCAAACGACTATGAACTATAGCGAGGTTGTGTCCTTACCTTGTATACATAATGTACCGTGGGACTGAACTTGGTCAGGTTGAGCAGTATGGCCACACCCAGCTGCAAGGTCTCCAGAGTGGACACGGAGCGATTGGTGGAGCCCATGTATGCCACCAGGCGGTTAACCAGCGGTAGGGCCGTCTCCCGGGACCCATACATCATGGGGTATACGTTGGTCACATAGTCTGCAACGGGAAATAGATAACCCATCGTATTCAAATAAATGCATCACATAAATATAGTCAGGATGAGAACGGAGTTAGTGATATTGCTGACCTAGTGTCTTGAAGGCCCGGATGACAGAGGCAACATCCTGGAAATGGCAGAGCACGTCCATGGCATCCTCACTCCTCTGCGCCAAGGTCTGCTGGTCCGACTGCAGCGCCCCCTCGCGCCAGCGGCGCCGCAGGGCCGCCACCGCGCAGTGCTCGGCAGCCTGCCGCCGCACCCGGTGGCCACGCCAGTGTTTCTGAACAGATACAAAGGTTAAATGGGACTTGATTTATATTTCCAACGGCACTACAACTATAAGGTGTCAAAGGCAGGAACTAAATATGCAAAATGATGCATGCATCATATTCAAATGTTGATTCTACAATAAAAACGAACATGTATGAACAATGCACTTCAAGAGACAACTCATTTGTGTTAGTGTCTAAAATACCAAAATTATTATTTTAGAAAATTAAAAAAAATTAAAAGTCCCGATAAAATACTTTTTAGTAGTTTGACTAACGGGTGCTTGTAATTCAAAACCATATAATTATATTTACAGTTAAGGTCTATATAAAATAACAACATATGTAACAAACTAACAACTTAAAATGTAAATATTTCACAATAATCTTGCTCAAAAATATTACTACTTATATATCTACAAAAACAATAAAGTGTACATAAAACAATATTTCCTAATTATCTAATTCAAATATTTTCTTTCAGCTAGCCAAGTGTTAAATTAAAAAGTACTAAGGATTTTTTCACAAATACGTATTAAAAAGTGCTCATGTTAAAAATGTTTGTTTTATTTTTTGTTCCTGAATGCTCAAACTAGCTTCGGAAAGGAGACTTACTCAACCAAAAAGAAATGGGTATTATTATTATGTAAAAGTTATTAAACAAAAATTAATTACCTGTATCACGATGGCGGCCTTGCAGTTCTTCAGCCGCTGCTTCCTCTCTTCATGCTGCTCCACCAGCCGGCTGAGAGATCCACGAGCCAGCCACCCGCGTGCCGCCGCCTGGATCCTCACCACAGAACATCTCGCAATGGAGTAAGCCTCCCGCTCCCGTCTCATAAAAACAGTGGCCCTTCTGCGTCTCTGGCAAGCAGTAACCGCTTGTTTCATCTCGCTATATCTGCATCGCTCAATATATCCTCGCCAGTAAGTTTGTATAATTGTGGCACCACAGTTTTTGACAGTCAAATCTCGTCTCTCAGCTTCTAATCTCAGTTTTGTTCTGAATCGTGTCTGAATAAGTAGGACTGAGCGACAGATTGCGAGATATCTCTTCTGAGCAAACCTTTGTCTTATAATTGACTGAATCTTGATAATGCTGACTCTCGTCTTCAAGTATTGCCTTTTGATTTCTCTTGCAAGGACATAACTTCTGAAATGCGTTTGGATTAAGATTGTACAACTCTTCAGGTGTCTGAATTTTCTGGTAGCTACAAACATTCTGTAGAATGCTTGAATTTTAATAGCGGCAGTTCTTTTAATCAGATAATTTCTCCTGCACAGTTTCATTTTGAAAAGACTTTGAATCATAATAACGTGTTGTCTCAATTGCGAGTAATAATGTAGCTGGGTTTTCATGATCGTGTATGATCTGTAGAATCTCTGAATTATTTCAGCGCTGGATTTCTGCTTACGATATTCCTGCAAACATTTCACCATGGCCAATTTGGCTTTGTATTTCCTCTGGATGAATTGAACTGTCATCTTGGTATTCAAATACTCTATTCTTGTTATCTTTGTCAGCGTGTAACTTCTGTACATCCTCTGTATTGAAATTGTAGACCTCATCATTCTTAAGTATATTTCTCTCTGTATCTTCATAAGATAATAAGCTCGTAATCGCTTTTGAATAGTTATGACCGCTTGCCGTTTATCACCGTACTCCTTCAAACATTGTTTCATAGAGATGTTGGCACGATATCTTGCCTGAATAACAGTGGAAGCCTTTCTCAATTCCAAATATGAATTACGGCAGGATCTGGCTAGAAGCAACTCTCTATACCTTCGTTGTATTGTAATAGTGAAGGTTCGAAGAGTAACGTAGTCCGAACGAACTAGTCTCATGGAGAGGATAGACTTGTACCACCGTTGAATTCTGATTACGGCAATACGTTTCGAAACATACTCTTTTAGGTCATTTTGCATAGAGATGTTGGCACGATATCTTGCCTGAATAACAGTGCAGGACCTTCTCAATTCCAAATATGAATTACGGCAGGATCTGGCCAGAAGTAACTCTCTATACCTTCGTTGTATTGTAATAGTGAAGGTTCGAAGAGCAACGTAGTCCGAACGAACTAGCCTCATGGAGAGGATAGACTTGTACCACCGTTGAATTCTGATTACGGCAATACGTTTCGAATTATACTCTCTTAAGTCATTTTGCATAGAGATGTTGGCACGATATCTTGTTTGAATAACAGTGCAGGCCGTTCTCAATTCCAAATATGAATTACGGCAGGATCTGGCCAGAAGCAACTCTCTATACCTTCGTTGTATTGTAATAGTGAAGGTTCGAAGAGTAACGTAGTCCGAATGAACTAGTCTCATGGAGAGGATAGACTTGTACCACCGTTGAATTCTGATTACGGCAATACGTTTCGAAACATACTCTTTTAGGTCATTTTGCATAGAGATGTTGGCACGATATCTTGCCTGAATAACAGTGCAGGACCTTCTCAATTCCAAATATGAATTACGGCAGGATCTGGCCAGAAGTAACTCTCTATACCTTCGTTGTATTGTAATAGTGAAGGTTCGAAGAGCAACGTAGTCCGAACGAACTAGCCTCATGGAGAGGTTAGACTTGTACCACCGTTGAATTCTGATTACGGCAATACGTTTCGAAATATACTCTTTTAGGTCATTTTGCATAGAGATGTTGGCACGATATCTTGTTTGAATAACAGTGCAGGCCCTCCTCAATTCCAAATATGAATTACGGCAGGATCTGGTCAGAAGTAACTCTCTATACCTTCGTTGTATTGTAATAGCGAAGGTTCGAAGAGTAACATAGTACGAACGAACTAGCCTCATGGAGAGGATAGACTTGTACCACCGTTGAATTCTGATTACAGCAATACGTTTTGAATTATACTCTTTTAGGTCATTTTGCATAGAGATGTTGGCACGATATCTTGCCTGAATAACAGTGCAAGCCTTTCTCAATTCCAAATATGAGTGACGGGATGATCTGGCCAGAAGTAACTGTCTGTACCTTCGTTGTACTGTAATGGTGGAGGTTCTAAGTGTGACATAGTCAGAGCGCGTGGACCTCATGGAAAGGATGGACCTGTACCACTGTTGAATTCTGATTGTCGTGGAACGCTGAGAATTGTATTGTCTTTGACAATATTCCATATCCTTTTTAGCTCTATAATATCTTTGAATGACCAAAATTGCATTGTATTGCATTAGATATTCAGTTTTTATTTTCCTCATTTTTATAAGAGCTCTATATCTTCTTTGCAAGACAATAGCTGCCTGACGCAGGAGATCATAGCTTGTTTTTTCCCTTTTCATCTGTGTGTTTGCTCTTAAACATCTCTGGATAAATAATATTGCTTTATTCATCCTTAAATATTCTGTTCGGACCATCCTCATGAGAATGAGCGCTCGGTATCTCTGTTGGAAAACAATTGCTGCTCGACGAATTCTATCAAAGTTCTTTTTCTGTTCAATCATTTCCCTATTTGCTCTATAGCGCCTCTGAATGTTAATACTTGCAGATTTCATCTGTAAAAATCTCTGTTTTTCTTTTTTAGTAGAAAGATGTCCCTTGAAATATTTCTGAATTGTTATAATAGCCTCAATTTGCATCAAATATGTATTCCGAGCTGCCTTCATTTGAAGATATGCTCTGAAACGCGTCTGTATAATTACTGTAGCCATTTTCAAAGCCAAGAATTCTCCACGACATTCTTTAGACAACATATTACTCCTGTATCTCCGCTGCATCTTTAAGGCACTGAACTGAAGGGATACATAATCTCGTCTTATTTCTCTTGTGCAGATCAGAGATCTGTACCATCGCTGTATTAATGTGGCCATCTCTCTTTTAGCACTGAACTTCTTCTGGCATCTGATGGTTTCCAGTCTCCCTCGGAACATTCTTTGAATACACACAACAGCATTGTACTTCTTCAAATATTCACACCTGTAAGCCCTTGTGAGCAATAGAGACCTGAACCTTGTTTGAATTACAATCGTGGCCTTTTGAAGTTCACAGTAGTCTTGTTGGACTCGTAGCATACTCAGTCTGGCCCTGTAGCGCGACTGGAGGACACAGCAAGCTTGTTTCAGCTGTAAATACTTGTGCCTCTCTACCTTCATGGAGGCATGGGCTCTGTAATATTGTTGAATGATAATACAAGCTAGTCGAGTAACCTGATACTTGTCTCGCTCACTCCTCATTTCCAGATAAGCTCTAGTATATGTTTGAAGAACAATGGCACTTTGTTTTTGTTGCAAGAACTTTACTCTCGCTGCTTTCATGGCTAATATTGCTCTATACTTTTGCTGCACGAGAACAACTGCAGTTCTGAGAAGCAAATAATCATTGCGTGCTTGTTTTGCGAGCATCCAATTGCGATAAGATTGTTGAATTGTTACAACAGCATTCTTAATGTCCGTATATTGCTTCTGACAAGTACGCATGACCAAGTTGGCGCGGAATCTTCGTTGAATAATCAGTGTGGTTGATTTCAGTTGCAAGTATTGTTTCTGGATAGATCTTCTCACTACAACAGCCCGGTAGTATCGCTGAATTTTGACAGTGCTTTCTTTCAAGGTAACATACACACGCTTCGCTTCTTTCATAGACATATACGCCCTGAATGCGGTTTGCAGCAGAGTTACAGATTTACGTAATTGCAAGAATTTTCTGCGGTCTTCATTTCCAGCTCTCAACTTCAGTTTGCGATATTGGCGTTGTATTGTCACAGCAGCTAAGCACCTTCTTTTTTCAATAAACACCTTCCTGGCATTTCTAGTTGCAAGGGTTCTTCGGAACCAATTTTGGATAGTAATAGAGGACTTCTTGCAATTTGTATAATAATTTCTGCAAGCCCACATTCTCCAATACTTTTGTAGCAAAATACAAGCATCGCTTTTTTGCTGTAGCGTAACTAAATACCGCTTGCGAGTAATAATAGCTTTCCACCAACTTTGTATTTTAGTGGCTGCGTTAAAGAGTCGGAGTTTCTTCTTATGTTCAATCCGCTTGTTGATCCAAACTGCAATATACTTTTTGCGCCACCACTTCTGGATAACGAGAGCGGAGGTGCAGAAGAGAGGTGCGCGAAACTGGTTGATAAGTTGCCAAAGCAAAGACAAGGTCTTCTCTCGGTGTCCGTCCACTATGTCTTTAGGAGTGATGTCCCCCACGATTTGAAAGCCGGCTGCCTCCAGCGCCGTGAGAGCGAGCTTCACGTTGTGGAGCTTTTGCAGAAGAGAAATGGGAGGAGTCCTCAAGCCCGCTGAGAGCTTTTCCTTCATCAAGATAATTTCCATCAATCGCGTCAGTCTAACTCCATCTTTCAGATCTACAGCCAAATTATGGACTGCATATTTGAATTCGTGAAGATAAGTTTGCTTGTGGGATACTAAATACCCTGTCGGCCTTAAATGTTTATTTATATCTCCGACTCCTGATAGGACTTCCTTAGTAAACTGGATAAGAATTTGACGGCTCTCCTTGAACGGAGCGTTTCTACAGAACAGACAGGGATCATGCGGGATGATCCTATTTAGTTTGGCTTGATCCAAAAAGTAAACCAAGAACAGGAATTTCTTCAGTGTAAACTTCTTTACATTCTCCGTGTACTGCTGAGAGTGTACATTGGGTAAAGACTGCTTGGCGGCGCTGGTACTGGTGCTAGAGTATGGATCCCTAAAGAGGCGCTCAATTATAAACGCAGATAATCCCATGAAGTCATCATTGGAAGAAAGAGGTATTTTAGCTCCGTACAGAGTTTCAAGTCCGATTCGTAACCAGAGAGGGTTATAGCACATTAGTAGATTCAGGATAATCTTCTGCAATCCTATATCCAGATGGATATTTTTATCTGTCCTAATGGAGAGAAACTTCTTTTCAACCTGATTGGCAACTTTAAGGAAAACTTGACTCATGCCGGCACTGCCGATGAACGTCTTGGCAGATTTCCTCAGGCTCTCCAGTCTGTGGGACGTGTGGAATTTGGCGGACACCTGTTCCTTGGTGGGAGCGGGCGCCGCCTTGTTCCGGCTCTCGATCCAGGCCTTGCCAATGTCCATCTTGGTGTTGTCCAGGTCTGTCTCCAGATCTGCCGGCGGAGTCAACAAGTAATTGAGCCACATTTTAAATTCGTCCTCCAACTCACTGTAGGCTCTTTCATCGTAGAGAAATGTGGCTGCCAAGAAAGGATCCAGAGTGGTAGCGATGCACTTAATGCTGGTATAGTTGTATGTTTCATCCGACACTTGTGTAGTTTGGCCAAAAGCGGTAGTTCTCTCCACTGTTTCTTCTTTTGTAAAATTCCTCACGACACTGGAGGTACATCTGGCCTCTCCCTTCATCAGAGTCTTCATCCACCTGATGTTATCGTGGGGTATGGGCTTATGCGTACTTGCGCACTTTGTCGGTTTACTAATTTCAAAAGTTTTATTGACTACAAAAGTTTCGCATTGAGGGTGTCTGAGGGTGTCGCTCACGCTGACTTCTGACAAGAAAGTGCATTCTTCCGGGATAGGGGCGAGGGGGGACGGGCTGGCTGGCCTGGGAGGGGTCTTCTGCCACAAGTTAGCTTCCAAGATATCTCTTACTCCAGCTATATTATTCTTCTCCTTAATGGCATTTCTCATCTCAACCCTCTCGTTGAAACTGTTCAAGTTTTCGTTGAAAGGTAGTTGACGGGGGGTGACCCGAATATAGACGGGGGGCTGCGGCTCTGCGCAAGAGACCGGGGGAGAACCGACTACGGAATATGGAGAGCTTTGATTGTTGGGTACCGTGGGCACTATAGGAGAGTCACCTTTCACAAATGTGTCGGAACTCAATTTCCCAAAGGTGATGTTCATGCCGGTGTCGGGAGAATAGCCCACAAACAAATCCTTGCACACCCGGTTGTTGCCCCTGCAGGAGGAGTGGTCAAAGTCTTTTGTCTCGGTCGAACATCTCTTTGGATTGAAATTTTGCAAGGAATCATCGATGTCGCTCAAGTTTTTATTGGGTGTAAAACGAGAATATTCAACAGAATTGGGCGTGAGCGCATTCACATAGCAGTAATGCGACGGCGCCGATGCCAGGCGACCTTCCTCTGCTCCACTGATAAGTATATCTGGGTTAGCCGAATAGTATGTGGCATCTTTCAGATCATCCATTTTAGAAAAGTTGCTCACGTCACAAAGATCAATAATTGGATGAGTCAAGTTGGCGGACATGGTATTCGGACGAGGAACTTGTTGCTGATGGTATTGCACATGTCTTGTGCCATACTGGGTATATGTTTGCATATCGATTGTCTCTTTCATCATATGATTATTTCTGATTACCAAATCGACTATCTTCTCCCTGTCAGGGCTGTCAAAGATCTTCAATGTTGGGGCTTTTGGGCTCTTCACATTCCTACCGCCTCTGGGGCGGTTCACATTACGATTGAAAACTGGTGTAAAGGCTAGATTGTCAATCAAGGAATCAATGTCATTGCTAAAAGAATTGTTGTGGTTATTTTCTTTATTGGCTTTTGACACGTACTCTGGAGTCAGGTGACACACATTTTCTTTGTCAATAATGATCGGTACTTCTTTTGAATAATATTGGCGAGACACTTTTGAGGGTGTGGACTCCATATTTTCAATAGTGTTCAATACGGAAGTGGGAGAAAAGCCGTTGGAGTTTCCTTTCCTGTTCATTTTGAAAGTTTGAGGGTTGGGGGAATAGGAACACTCATTTTCTTTGTCATAATCCTGCACAAGATATGTTTCCCTTCCTTTGAAGTCATCTATTTTGGAAATCCAGGGATCGGGAAGTTTGTTATTAATGTAAGGAGGCATCACATTTTTAGCCGGGGACAGTTTATATTTCATTGAGATATCATGTACACACAAATTGTCTACATTTAAAAAGCTTCTCAAGCTATTCGTTTCACCGGCTTGAGGGGAGTACATTTTGGGTAAATGACGCTTAAAATTAGAAGCCTTGGGACTCTTTTTGGAAGAAACCGAAGTAAAAACATTCATCTTGGAAGTGAAAACACTCGTCTTAGAAGTAACAGTAGTAGTACTCTTGAAACTAGAAGCTAACGGCAGCTTTCTCTTAGCTTTGGCTTGATGGAGCTTTTTACTGACCTAAAAATAGAAACATTACCATTTATATATTATGGGAAAAATTAGGATTCAGGTGAACAGATCAGGCAGGCGGGAAGGTCGGAGTACTGGGTAATATGTAACTAAGGTAGAGGTACTACTTACAAAAGTTTTGCAGATAATTACGATGTCATAGCGCCCCCGCTTCTGGTCTGTGATCTGAATGCTGAACCTTTGGGCTGTGGCAGTCTGAGGACACCAAGTCAAGTGGAGCGGGGCCACTGAATCAGGCTCAACACACATCGTCTCCCACGACAGCTCTAGGCCTAACTCAGCCGGAGGTGTTTTGGCAAAACTCAGCTAAAACAAATACTCGTTTAGCTCATTTATTCCGTGGTTATAATTTATGTATTTTATCCTTTCAATATTATAATTATCTTTCACATGCATTAATACAAGCAGCGTGCAGTCCATAAAGGCTGACAAGCTGTGCCTGCATCTACGAAATTTAACCTCAAGAAAAAAATATAGAAAAATTAGAAAATACTACAAATTTCTGATAAAAATGTATTATTTTCATGAATTTGGTTAAGGAACTTGTACGCTCATTAATTCAGTTGGCCATAACAATTGGCACTATAATCTAATGCTTTCTTGTAGACTTCGGATCCTTCCAGATGTGCCCAGGAAATTGGTGAAGTAATCACATCTGCGATGGATAGCTTCATTCAATCAACCGTTATACAAACTGGTGTAGGTCCAAAGTCGTGGTTCAGTCGACAATGCTCCGAAGCAGTTTGAGGAAAAAACGCGATTAGCGTGACAACAAAACATCTCGAATGTCTGAAAACAGATCAGCATATAACAAATTGGCAAAGGAAAGCAAGAGAATCATCAATAGATTCAAATTTGCGTACTACCTACAGATCAGCAAAAAGCTACCTGCCTGCCTGCATGGCAGCAGAGCATTCTGGTCGCTAGTGGGCTCCGTAGGTTGCAATTTCTATGAATCCAGTTGGCCACCTCTTACCAGACCCGACGGTTCACTAGCAAACACCGCCATCGAAAAACCCAACTTTTTAGGGAAAATGTTCGCAGAAAACTCGGCCCTTGACGATCAAGGTGCCATTCCGTCGTCGATTCTTCAATGCGATTTCTATATTAAAAAGCTGAGGATCCGGCATTGGAATGTACTCCACGCCTTAGAGGGGCTTGATGTTAATAAAGCTAATGGGCCTGACGAATAAATGCACTGGTATTGCAGAGGTGTGCTGCAGAAATAGCTCCAGTTTGGTCAAAGCTCTTTAAAATGTCCCTGAAATGTGGCTCTATGCCCTCTGGTTGGAAAAAAGCGATCTTTCATCCTATACCTAAGAAAGGTGACTGCTCCAACCCGGCCAACTACTACACAATTTTTTTTTTAACTTTAATAAATTTAAATTAAGAAAATAAGATATTTGCAAAAAACTTTTTAGGAACTCCTTGAATAGAAAAAGAATTTATTTTTTATGCCAAATATCAAAATAATAATATGTATGTACATTGTTGTTTTCATATTTCCTTTGAATGTGTTTCAAACACTTTAGGAATATATCAAAACCAACCAAAATTTCCAGAACGGGTTTTGCATCTCCACGACTCATATCACTTAGCATCTGTAAAGGGCTTTTCTATAAGTTCAAAATAAAGCAGATTTTCTGACTGCTCTAAAGATTTTAAAGCTGATTTGTTATTCATAAGCAATGTTGCATTCAAAAAGCATAAAACCAAAGCAAAAATTACAATGAGGGGTACCGATAACTGTTAAATGAAGTGAATAATAAAATATAAATACACACCTGAAGAGGACTGCCAGACGGGTTGGAAATGTCCAAGATCCTCTCAGCTTTGGCGTTGATGCCAACATTTTCAAATGTGACCACGGGGGGAGCAGAAAATGGCTTCAAAATCAGACGAGGGTTTTCCGCTTCCTGAGCTTCCAGCACTATTTTCTTCTTCCGTGCTATCTCCGGAGAGTTGTCCACCTTTAAATTAATAATTTTATATTCAAATTGTGTATCATGTGTCCCTGGGATCCGTGTTTGTACCCCGTGCGTCTCAGCGCCTTCCTAAAGTAGGCCTAGTTACCTACAGTATTTTGAATCCCCAACCCCTGTTAAGTCACCTGCTGTAGTGAACCACTCGGTGTGACCTATAGCGCAGGTGTAGGTTATCCAATGAATTGTTTCCTGGGGCGGTGGTACACATACTCGCCTCCCAAATTGAGAAGCTGACTCACAACTGTTTTTGTTACGTTTTTGGGTCAAAGCGGGAGAAATTATAACGCGTAGATAGATATTAGTTAAACGTTTTCAAGACACCAGAAAATATGGCTTAAAATTGTGAAAATATCCACACACTTCTTATTAGAAAAATAAATAAACTAGCAGAAAAAATTCGTAAAGCTAATGAGCCTAGCAACGAATACGCCGAATGCCTAATAAAAGTGCAAATGCACAAACACGAATATTTTCAACATGAATATTATAAATTAAAACATTGTAGGTTCATGAACGCCAACCGTCATGCGAAACAATAATGCTGAGACTACCTACATTGAACATAACTGAGAAGAAAAATGTATTAAATGTATGCAATGAATAGATTAAACTCTGAATTCTAATATAACTGCAGCACCGATGTTTACTAAAAATGTCGAGCCCTACTCGACTATTTCATTTTGAACAATCGTTTGACATTTTGTACAATCCGCCAAAAGTCCGAAAAACTTACCTGAAAATACATTTCCAGCTATCACTAAATAACTATACTATATTAGAAGGAATATCCCTCCTGTTTAGGATATTTTAACACTTATTCAATTATCTTCAAAAACAAGAAATTTCAGGTAAGTAACGATCATTACGAACGGATATTTTAAATATTTTCAACTGATTTTCAAAACAACGAACGACGTTAGTAATAATCCAATCAGAGACGGGCACGATAGTGTTGCCATTTTATTTTGTTGCGATGCATAGATATATGTGAATGGTATATCTATGAATATGTGCTAGGATGTCAACGGTTATTATTTATTATAAACCGACAAAAATAAGATCGTTTGGGATTTCCAAACTTATTTATGCAGCCGAGGCATCGTTATGGTAGATATTGTGAAAAAAATACGTGATAATAGACTTCAAGGATTTCTAAAACGTTGACTCTTGAAAAAAGAAGCGCAACTTTCAAGCGCATTTTTCAGTATACTAAGGATTTGTTATGAATCGGTTTGAGTTGTCAGGATTCCTACCCGATAGCAACTTGACGCCTCTTAGGGCCGGTATTTCAGATGCTTTTAAAGCTCGGCTTAAGAGACACATACCGGTCGGCACCGTGGGCTCAATCTCAGCTGGCTAAGTCCTCCATCATTTCACCAGCAACATCGGTCGCTTTTAATGATTTTAGTAGGATATTTTCAAGTATTTTCAGGTTATTCATTAGGCAGTTCCATAGATGATTCACGGTCTGTGTATGCTTGACCATATTATATAGAACCTTGTGACATAGGGGTGGTGGAAGGGGTTAAAATTTCACAAAAACCCTATGACCAGTGGCGGCATGTGGCCTGTCTCAGTGGCAGTTCAACCGAATGGTAATAAAGGGAAACAATCCCCCTCGGTTGAATAAAAAATACGTAGAATTTCCTCAGAATGTCACTGAAACCAGAAAGTACTGCCTCTAAAAGGGTCAAGATACTCTTACACAGAGTTGAAGATACTCTTAGTATCGCCAATAATCTTAATATCGAAATGGCTTTTAGCCGTATTTGGTGACCAGATTTGAATAGCCAGGTATTTCCCCACCTTCCTCTTCCCCTTCTCATTCCCCGCCCCAATACCTTAAGCCTCACAACATTCCCCAATTGGGAATGCCATAGTCTCACTGGCTCCAGACGGTTGGGAGCAGTTGGGACTCTTCTGCGGTATTCTTATAAAATTTTAAAAAAAAACCACTACAGCGGCAATCCGCATCAGTGGCGTTACGCTTCACTCATAGATATATCACTCTCTCTTCACTTCACCTGCTAACCGCACAATAACTTCAGTAGTGCGGCAGTGTGCGTCATTATATCTATCATTTGCATTGTGAATGTTGAACAATATGGATGACTCTGACGAATATATTTTCAGTACCTTTGCTATGTGAGGAGGCAGAAAGAAAAAAGCCAGAAAATACTCTTGGTACATTATTTGGTATTTATTTCCTACTGGAACTCAATAGAAAAACACATAATTTATAAAAAAAAAGAAATATGCTGTCAGGGTCATAAAAATAAATGATAAATATTTGCATATGCGGAGGTCCAAAAAAATGCACTCCATTTTTTACTTTATATTAATAAAAATACGTAAATGTGTAAGAGAAATTGACGCTATCTTTAATGTTAGTATGATATGACATTTGTCGGAAGCAGTGGCGGATACATATATATACCTCTTACGGAAGAATAGGCTCAGAGAATTCATTATTTAAGGAAGAGAACTACAATTGTAACTTTTTTTATTATAAGATGGCATTGTCTTGTATGTGTATAATAAGTTTAAATAAAACTTTCTTAAACTTTGCATGTGACTTGATTATTTTTTTGATACGATAAAAGTAAAGGGAGCACAAGATATCTTTAGCGCACCCCCCTTGAGTTTTTTCTGCATCCGCCACTGGTCGGAAGTGCCATTATTAGTTATAAATATATACAAAATACATGTGTACAAAAGTTTATAAAAATAAAATAATAATAAGATATTGGGTGAATGATGCATGACAAATAAAACATAAATAAAAAATAAATACATGAAACAAAGGCTTTAAGGTGCTGCAGCATTTAAATTGTAGGTGGATATCTTTCTCCAATATTCGTCGATTCTGGAGGCTGGACTGAGGCGGGCCTCCATGATGAGGATATTTCCGGTGCTGTTTATTACTTCCCTTATTCCAGCCACCCTGATCTTATGAGGGCTGCAAAACCGGAAACTCGCCCCTCCGTCAACATACTGGTTAATGTTTTTTATGTAATAATGTAGAAATCACGATTTACGCAAGAAATGATTTTTTTTAATACACACTTGCCAATGCTAACAAATTCTGTAAACAACGGCAATTAGAAAGTTACATCTGCAGTTATAAACGAATAACTTAAAACAGGAAAAACTTCTGCTGATTCTTCCAAATACTATTTATGTACAAAAATTTGGGATTCTAATCCCATGGACGCTGCGCGCTCGGGCTGCTTGCAGGTTTGCTTGTTTCCCACTGTAGCGCTGTAGTATGTTAAAAACATGTCATTTTAGGCGGCTTATTCAAAAGATTGAAGACAGACAAGTTCCTCGCGGTACCCTTTCGTATTTTGTAAAACAGGAAGGAAACCAATAAATATTTTGATCATACCAACCGGAAATCCGAACGATTCCTATGTTAGAAATGTCAAAACTCACTTCATTTACTTCGATATTGTCAAAAACAACGTCTTGTACCCAATGACACTACAAAAAAGAATGTTTTTAATTTCATTGCTTGTATCCCCATAAAATTGAAAACATTAAAGAAAAAACAATTACAGCGCATATAAAGAAAGCGCCACAGGCAAAGAATTTTCTAGATCCAAGGTCAAAACGATTAAAGTTGTAATCTTGTATAGACAGTGACCTTCCTCTTGTTTCGGAGATCAAGCATGCAAAATATCATCAAGCTCGAAATAAAACTGTAGATTTGTATACAAAACAAACACACCGTCCGGGAATTTTTTCTTTATATGATAGAAGAAGGTAGAAGATAGATTAGTTATCTAAATACCTACCATGAACTGTAAACTTATAATAAAAAGACTTTGAAAAAACAGCACCTGTTGGTGGTACCTACAAAAAAGCAGTTTATCGGGACTTTTGCCTTATTTTTGTAATATTTCTAAAGTAAAAGAAATCAAGTACTCATGTGAAGATATTACTATGTCGATGTCGATACTCTGCATAGATATATGATTATCATTGATTGCATTGATGCCTTGTTGTTTGTTCGTCACGGTAATCACCTAGATTTCCCCGGGATGAGAATAAAAATGAAATAATGGCCATAAACCCTTTGATACATAAACCATAAGTCATTCTTCACAACAATCATAACGTGCAATGACATTTTCGTGTCGTTTACTATCTACAATAATAATAAATTCTAAAGTACCGGCAATAATTTCCATCTCACCTCACTACAATAAAGATTACCAACACGATCACTGGTTGATCACGTGAACAGCACGCGGTGACCAGGTCGTCAGTGCATGTCAATAGAGGCGTACCGCCCCGTACACCTCCGTTATGACCTCTCCCTCTTTTTCAAAAACCAAGTATGTGACCGAAAGAGAGGTTACAGCGGAGCTCTCAGCAGCAGGATAGGAATGCATTTTATTTATAATACCATACGGATCTTATGCAAATGGTTGCATCCCTTTCTCGCAGCATGCCGAGTAAGGGAAGCGGCATTAGTAATGTCTTATCGGAGGAGATCGAACTGGTTTCGTGATTTTTACTATACATAGAAATAATAAGTACCTACCGTGGTATTTATGATGATATTTGCGCCGTATCTAGTAATATACCTGCTCGAAATTACTCCGGGGTCTTTATAAGAGTTACTCAAATAATACAATATTAAAATACTTTTTACTTGGATACATAATTTATTTATTTATTCGGACTAACGTTCAATTTACAATATAAGTTACACGAAATTAGAAGAATAATTAAAATTATAAGTATTGGATGGTATATGAATAAGGAACTCAAAATAAAATATGTATTCAGACCAGCAAATATTATATGTAGTAATACCTTAAAAAAATTGTAAATCGTTATTTAAAAGTGAATGAAAAACATCTCATCAAAACGCTCTTTCCTTTTGGTACCATTGATATCTGACATCACGGGTCTCGTCCGCTCGTATTCTCAGAAGCTGGGCGTATTGTACAGAGTCCGAAGATATTTTAATAGCGCACAACTGCCGACCCTGTACAAATCGCTAGTGCGCCCCACTGTAGAATTCGGCAGCCACCTCTGGTCGGGAGCCCCAAAATATCTGAAAAAAACCCTTGACTCTGTGGATAAACGGGCGGTCCGTTTGATAGGTGAGAACTGCAATCTTTGGAGCACAGACGTCAGGTGGGAATGCTGTCCTTGTTCTACCGATATTTTAATGGAAGATGCTCTGAGGAACTAGCATCATTGATCCCTTCGGCACCGGTGCATAGTCGGGAAACACGCCAAACGCTCGCCCAACATTTGTACACAGTTGACATTTGTCACATGAGAACGGGTCCCTTCTACGACTCGTTATTGTGTTCAACAGCTCGGCTGTGGAATGATTTGCCGGTCTCTGTGTTTCCTTCCTCCTATAACATGGATCTCTTTAAGATCCATGTTCACTCCTTCCTCTCCTCAAAAAGACCCTCCACACAGCATCCTCAAAGATGGCATAAGCCCCGAGGGAGATTATTTTCCTCATGGCCTCCCGTGTGGAGTTAATGTAAAAAAGTTATTTAATTTTAGCAATTTACAAAAAGGTCACTGCCAAGCTATATATTCCGGAGCTCGGAGTGCAGCTAGTCTTCAGAAAAAAAGGTTTATAAATATAAAAAATATGGGAATTATGAAATCACTAACACAAGCATCCATTTCATCAATTATTAACTACGATGTTGCGCGGCTGACTTGGCAGTCAGAAACGATTCGCTGCAGAACTTCTTGAAGCGCCGCAGCGATGTCGATAAAGATAGTGATATTTCATTCCAAAGTTTATTGAGGAATTGCTGTAACTACCCCCAAATACAGCGGTACTATGTCTGGGGAGTACAAGTAAATTGTCTCATTGGTTGGTTTTGAGTTTTGAATATCAAATGTCAAAACAAGGATGAGCTATACCGTATATAATTTTATATTCTATTCATGGTAAACCATAACTAAACATAAGTAATAACATTAAGAATATTTTTAGAATCTTTAACTCGAAGAATAATAATAATATTGACCATTAACATTATCAAAATGTCAACATTGACAATTGGTTTGATCATTATAACTCTAATTTCTGTTATTTAATAGTTTCTTTAATATTGAAAAACAATTATAGAGATTAAAGTCACCCAAATTATGTTTAAATTTCAGCAAAACTTCAAAAATACATATTGAAAATACAAAACAAATTCGAAAAATAAAATCTCCATACTAATCCAAAAACAGAATACACACGTGACGTCAGATGTTCTAAATACAATGGTACCAATATAACAAGGTGCTTTGATGAGATGTTTATTTATTCACTTCTAAATAACGATTTATAAAGTCTACGTATAATTATATATAATAAAAGTTATGTATTCAGAAACGGCGATATTAAAAAAAATAGTCATTATATTTTTCACTGGAGTTCCTTATTGTACATTTGACACATTTGATATAACTTCCTTCTGTTCCACATACTTATTATCCTATGCCGATAAAGGAAAGGCGAGATATGATCGCGTCTCGGGACATCATATCAATATCGGTCACATGCATTTTGGACACGTTGAGTTTTTTTCAATAAAGAGAAACCATGCACTGTCTTCATAGGCCAATATTGAGAGAACAAGACTGCACACTTTTAGTGATATACGAGTATAAGCTCTTATATTATTCACACCTCAACCTACCGTCCGTTATCACCATCAACATAGGGAATAGTTGCTTCACGAGCGTTACTTTCTTCAAATAATAAATATAATTGTGTTTCATCAGCATACTTGTGCGACTTACAGTATGCAATAGATTGCAGCATGTCAGTTGTGTATATAGCAAAAAGCAATGGTCCGAGTATCTATCCCTGCGGTACCCCTCGCGTTATCTTGAAGCCCCATTGATATCCCAGCAGACAATGTAAACTGAGTTATATCTTTGAAGTAACCCTGAAACCATTTTATTTCTTCATCGTTAGTAACTTATGTCAAAACAAAAAAACTAGGAAAACTGGCAACTATTATTCATAGAAAAAAGCTGGCTAAAATGTTAGAAAACAAACGTCAAGAACATTATAATCCGTAGATAAATGATATTTTTATTTCTATATTATTTTTATTTTTATTTTTATTTGTGGCTGCTAAAAACAATGAAGTAGTCAAGTTTCTGTCATTGAGAGATCCGTTGTATTCTCTCTTTCTGTTGCACACGCACTTTATGACAAAGAGGGAGAGGTTATAACGGGTATAATAGTTATGTGTGTGTTCCCAGCCTTTCTCGGCGTGTTGGAACAGCAGCCTCAAAACTACGGCCCGGGAGCCAATTTTCTACGGCCGGTGAAAGAAGACCATACGAAGTTACGAACACACATAATATTACTGTTCACGTGCATCTTCTAACTTACTTTAAAGGACTAATTAACCTACAAACCAACCAGGGGTAGGCAAAGAGGACGAACCGCCAAACAACTCGGCCTTGGCACACATTCCTTGATTCATTCACATTCATACACACTCTTCTGTTATTCTGACTCTTGGCCCAACATGGCCCAAGTCAAGTATTTGGTTCACTTGATCGTGCCATGTCTTCCTCGGGCGTCCCCGGCTTTGTCTTCCATTCACATTAGCTTCATATTTTATCCTAACACTCTTTTCTTCTTAATTGATAAACTAAAGTTTTTAAGACAAGATTTTTTGTGCATAGCGCAAAGGGTAACAATTATTTTTATAAAAATAATTAATAAATATATGACAAGTCAAAGCATTTTTCACCAATAAAATGTAGACATAATTTGTCTCGACGCTATCTATTGAGGGATTTAGCCGTTACAAGCCTTTCTCATACTAATAAAGTTGGTTGTTTACAGGTGAAATATAATAAAAAATAGTCATTATTGAATGAAACACTAGTATATATTGATTAACTTGGTGGATTTGCGATAAGCCGACGTAGCTCAACGGTAGAGCATCTGACCGGATATTAGAAGGGTGTGGGTTCGAGTCCTGCCGGCGACATTTATCTTTGCTCGGAAGGTTTTTTCAATTTGGATGAGTGTTTCATACTAATAATTATTGTTTATAAAAATAATTGTTACTCTGCGCTATGCACAAAAATCTTGTCTTAAAAACTTTAGTTTATCAATTAATAATAATTATTGTTTATAAAAATAATTGTTACTCTTTTCTTCGTTCATGCGCTCTATATGTCCAAACCATCTAAGCGTCCCCTTCAATCTCACTCATCACGCTCACATCATGGTTTGAAGGGATTAAAAAAATATATTAAATAATTTAAATCTTAAGTTATCTCATTTTGTGTATCTATGTATTATGTCTATCTGGTAATGAGTGTGTGTTATTTTTCTGTACTACAATCAATCTAATTTATGTTTATTGAGTGATCTCGGAAATAGCATAGGTACATTATAATAGGACCCCGACACGTTCTTCCGAAAGTTGACAACGAGATTGGTGACCCCTGGTCTGGAGTATTAGTGAAATTGGTAGATGTGTCTGTGTGTAGTTGCATCGCCACCATTCCACCAATACAAGCGCACATATACATTATGAGACCTAGCTCACCTAGCGCCAGCGGCTAGCTACCTATAGCTACTCTGTCTACTTCTACTCGCCACAAAACTGCAAAAAGTTTACAGAAGCGTCGTGCCGTTCAAATCTAATGGAACATCGCTTCTTTGGAGGATTATCAACAGGAATCGTGGCGATCCATTCAAACATTCAAAACCAGCGTGACATTTGTCGTAAACAACAGATCCTTTTATTCTTATTATGTTGTTTAAACGGGTGCTCGAGGGAAAATCGGCGTTGACCAAGAACATTAAAGGCCCTTCCGAAAAGTGCAAGGATAAATCAAAATGTGATGATTGCGAACATTCCAAGTAAGAGCCTTTTATAATATTCCCTGCTTTGATGTCCTTATTTTGGGTACAACGGCCTGTCGTGTCTATTGCACAGTTATTGATTTTATAAAGTATAGGATTCAATCCTGTTGACATTTGCGTACCCCTACCCACATGATGATTTTATTTGCTGTTCTAATAATATTGTGACCATATGATCGTGACGTATTATCAACATTATGATTTTTGGAGAATGTATTTTCTATTATTTTATTGCCAGCGCTGTTAATTTTTGACAGATGATGTTGGCGATAATAATGAATTATTAAAAATGGTCAGCATTTGATTCGAGAAAGTTCTGCATGTTTTAAGTATCGGGCATTATGACATATCCGACATTCATTATACATACATAAATAAATATAACTGATATTACAATCTAATACTTTCCCTCGTAATCTGTTTTGAAATATTTTTTATCACAATAACATTATTATCCAGTCACTATGTATATTTATATTACTATATTGACAAATTCATACTTATGATAACGCATTGGATTGCACATGTTATAAACAAAAATATTGTTATTTTCATCGGCTATAATTTTGGAATTCATGTTATTATGGTCATTATTTGTGGTAAACAAAAGTACCCTTGAAGGTCATCCGCCAACCTTTTATGTCAATTGTTAGGTACTTGAGGTGAACCTTCACAAAACTGTGCTATAGAAATTAACTCGCATTATTATCTTCCAGCTGGCAGCTTCCATAAATGGTGTCACGGTGGTTTCGTGAAATTTTAATAATAGTAATATTAATGTTGGTTAATAATAATTGGTTAATTTGTATAACACTGTTTTTGTGAAATATCACCTTAGGGGCGATGCACAAATATTACTTGCTGGGCTTTATCTTTTTCTGTACAAACAGATATATACTTACCTGCACCTGGCAGGTCACTCCAGATTAACACATTATTTATTTGATTATACGCCCATCTGTACTTTTACGTGGATTTTAGAACATAATATTTTATTTTTTATTTATTACAAAAAAATGTACATAATTATTACATAATACATCATATACATGATTTTTTTAAACTTCCTATTGATCTACTCCCCATAAGTTGAGCTCCAGTAGCTCGTGGTTATGGGGGGAGTATTTATATATGTAATGATAAAATAATAAAAACAATTCAATATGTAAACAATATTAAAAACTTATTGAATAACTACTAACGTAAATCACCTGAACAATTTTAGAATAATAGTAAAAAAAATAACCAAATAGTAATTTATATGCTAGATAGTATACATTAAGGGTACAATATATCATTATCTAAGTTCAGAGAGTTAATCTGCTATTTGAATTGTTCATATTTCAATGTTTCGGTAACATTAATTTTGTTTTTGTATAATAATATATTGTACCATCTTATACCTAAATACAAGCAGTGGTGCTGTGCTGTGGTCGTTCTTAGCATTGGGAAGGCTATTAAACTATTTGTTTTGAATGTATTGCTTATACCATCAGTGGAGTGAATTTAACTAACTAAACGTCACGCCGTTTCCCGCAGGGGTTCGCAGAGAGGACGGACCTCCAAACAACTCGATCTTGGCATACACTTCTTGCTTCATTCACTTTCATACAACGTCTCATACATTCTCTTCTGTTATTCCGAATCTTTGTAGATTTGATATAAGGCGTTTCGTTTATATGATTCTGTAATAGATGGTACATTAAATTCACGAAATCTCTCTAGAGTAGGGAAGTCGATTTTCAAATTTCAAATTCAAATTTCCCCCTTTCCCCACCTTCCTCTCCCCCTTCTCCTTCCCCTCCCCAATACCTTCAGCCTCACAACATTCCCCAATTGGGAATGCCATAGTCTCACTGGCTCCAGACGGTTGGGAGCAGTTTGGGACTCTTGTGCGGTATTCATATAAAAAAAAAGTCGTATGGTTTTTTAATGATTATTTTTTTTGTTGTTGTAATTATTGTAGTGTGGCTTTATAGGCCCCTACCCATCCAATAATGCCATACTGCAATAGGGACTGAATTAATGCATTATAGACCATTTTAATTGTTTTCTTGTTCAATATGTTGCGTATGTTATAGAAGACATAAATAAGTTTTTTTATTCGTTCTATAAAGAGCTACCAAAAATTGCAAGAAAATAGAGATTCTGAACCATAAAGTAATGAACAATCTTTTTCAGCATTTAACAGTGACATAAAATAGAAAACCAAAACAATATTGTAACACAAACCATTAACCAACCCTACATTATCCAAGCTACAATATTACATATTATAGGATTCATCAAAGTGCTCGTATAGATGACTCTTTACTGTATAAATGGAGTCAGCAAATACATCACCAACACCTCCAAACCTGTTGCCCAGATCATGCATTCTATTGGTTAATGAATGAGACTGATAGTTGGTTGTGCAGTGTTGCAGAAAAATGTTACGGTTTGTCTTGTGTTCCTCGTCGGTACATTTAATTTAATAGTGGTGAGGATGGCTGGACTGTCAATTAGGTTGTTAATGATTCTATATACATATGAAAAAATACTATGAAAAGTTTCAAACTTTTCTGTAAATGGCTTTAGGTGGGTACTGACCAGATAGTTCTGCTAATTAAATTGGGTCTGCAAATGTACCTGTTTTACTTGTATTTCATGGATATGACTTTTAAGAGTTTTAAGCTTCGCTCTGAATTCTGCCGAGTCTTTAATCAATCTTAAATCGTATGCCAGTTTATTCCAAGTTTTAGGGCCTGACACGCCCCAAAGCTTACCAAACTTAGTATCCGGTGTGAGCTTTGGTTCCTTCAACCTTGCGATAGCTGATGACGTCGCTGATCTAAGAGTTGACCATTGTCAATTAGAATTTTCAGGAATGCACAGTTCCGAGAAGTAAGCTGGAGCCATCCCGTTAATTGATTTAAATACCATCTAGCAAAGCTTAAACTGGATTCTTTCAGGACATATGAGGCAGTGAAGGTTTTTGAGAAGCTTGAAATATGGAAATATTTAGTTACGCCGGTGTTGATAAGTCTTGTCATAAGGTTCTGTATAATATGGTCACCCATCCTAAACCTGTCACATCATTTATGGAAGTCGCCTTCTGCAAATTAAATTTAATTATAATTTCTTCAAAAGATTAGTATTCACTTTGTGGCGTCATTATTAATAAATGAACTAAAAATGACCTTGTGATCCGAATACTGTCCAACCTGCTTTTTATACTAATAATAACTTAAATAACAAAGATAAAGAAAATATTTTAAATAATTCGGGGTATATAAATTAATTTGTAACAATTGCAATTTTTTTTACATAGGAAAGACTTCCAGAAAATTTAGTATTAGAGTTAAGGAACACCTGAGGTGTTTAAATAATAATAATTACTCTGAATTTGCCAATCATATTTTGGAAACCAATAATTCTTTTGATATAAATAAAGGTTTAAAAAATACAAATACAACCGGTTTACAAATAGACAAATTTGAAATTTTAGCAATCAGAAAAAGCTTTAATAATGAATTAAATTTAATTAATAATAAAATATTTTTTTTAAACGACTTGAATTTTTTAAAATATTAATATTAATAATGAAAACAATTTATTTTTTAATTTCTAATATAAATTTGTTATTCAATGCTTTGTAATAATTTTTTATTAACATTTTTGATTAATTAATAATAATAATATAATTAATAGTAATAAATTTTTGTTTTGTTTATAATTTGTCAATTCTTACATTATTGTGTTCTATATTTATCATTTGTCTATATTTGACATTATTATTTTTTAGTATTCTGTATATTCCTAATGAGGAAAGCTTCGCTTTCAAAACATGTTGATATGTATATATTAATAAAGTGGTGATTACAAAGTATTTTTTAATTCATTTATATATAAAAGTCGTCGTTAACATTTTTCTTAACATTCTCGTAACATTGGACACGGTTTCTAATTGATGGGGTCACATTTAGGCCACCCTACATAATGGGAAAACATAAAATCATATTTTCGACTTTTTTTTATTAATATAAAGAGTTACTCTGATGTTGAACGACAAACAACAAGGGCATATTATGACAGAGCCTGCCACTGCGCAGAACTGATGTAGTTTACTGATTAGCACTGGTTTTATACATTCATTGGGCATGGTCCAACTGAATACCACATTCCAAAATAGCATTCTTGGTCTAACACAACTATGATAACAATATTAACACGAGTTTGAATTATTAGTTATTTGACTTAAACTTATTTTAATAATTTATTCATATTATTTAAGTGTGGTAATGGTCATTGGGTATTCCGCTCTTTCCCTGCAGTTTCTCGCAGGTGTCTCAACTTATTTTTGAATAGTTACTAAATATTTCGAAGCTCCATAGCTCCTGATAGAAGTAATATTGCAAGCTGAAAATAGCTGGGCTGCTCTAGAAAGATATGCCAATTTCATGAGCTCACCATTCGATAGTTTATTATGTTACCCAATTGCCTAGATAATAAAACATCACAATCTAAAATAAATACTAGTTCAACTAGCGAAGATAAAACTGAGACGAGGGGGTCATGCGTTGGTTGTGTTGCGCATGCGAGAGGTTATCTCTTGTGTTTGTCAATACTTAGGGGCTCATCACGTCAAAGCACCGCTTTCTTTGAATCAAAGTTCACATTGATTGTGTCGTATAGACTCGTCGAAAGCATATAAGCCACACATTCACTAGTTTCAGTTTGTATGTCCGTGGTAGCTGGCGTTAACTGCTGGAAACCAACACTTATTGTACTCAGTGTGCATTCCGTGAACGGTGGAAGTTAATTACACAGTGAGTGAATCAGTAGATCTGTTAACTTTTAAACTCATGAGGTCGTTGAGAAGACCCGGTAACAAAACTTCTACTTCGTGGAATATAATATTGAAAAAATCCAGATATTTTTGAATGTAAGTGTGTAAAGTTAATATATATGGTCGCTTGACCCTTCTACATATCGCAAGTCCTATCAACCCTTTGTATAACATAGACCGGTCAGTGACTCCGTTGGCATCATCCAGGTCGCTTGACCCTTCTAGATATTGCAAGTCCTTTCAAACCTTTATACAACATCAGTGATTGAGTTGGCAACACCCAGGCGTTGTGACTTCAATTCTTCGGCTGGCTATATATAAGCAACATCTTTCACTTACTGTGATGGTAGTAGGAGATTTGCAAATATTGTTAGGTTATTCGTAACCCGCTAATGTTTATCTTTCTTAAAAAAAAATAAGTTCCCTGGCATTCCTACCAGTGCCCCAGACTTGTTATTTTGCCCCTTTCCTTGACAGTAGTTGGTTGTTCTATAAGGTATAGATAGTGAAAATTTTAGGAATTTATCGTCTTCAAGCTTTTTCGGAGGGTGGCTCCCATGTTGGCACCAATCGCCTGGGCAATCCAAGTAGCGGCAATCTATGTTGCAGGATGAAAAATCTAAATATTTTCTTAATTATTTATTCATCGAACAAAAACTGGAATTTATTGTTGAAAAATTATTTTTCCCAAAAATAAAACTTAATCAAAACACTCTAATGTCGGTTGTGATTCTGAACTAAAAATTAAACGTTCGACAGCTCTGTACATACCAATACTAATTGTAATGCGTTATTTTGTCGTGGTAGAAAAAGTAGTTAAATAATTCCACAGAATCAGCTGCCAAACTTAGATGGCATATAGGTGGCAATCTTGTTACCCGGTGGTATAGACATTGGATTATATGCATTTACGTATTTAAGTTGACAACATTACCATCCCCGAGACCATTATATACCCATTTCAACTATTGGATCATTAACTGTATATTTAACATCATTACCCAATAATTGAATTGGCAATGTAAAACTGTCACAAGCGTCGTAGTCTCATCAGCTAAAATACGAAAATGCAGATAATCCAATAACTACCTATAATGGTCTGTTCACATCTACTGGCACTGTGCGTGAGAGACGCGACAAAATTAATGGTTTATATTATCTATGAACATATTCATATATAGCGTGCGCAAGCATAATGTCTCTGCGCAGACAGGTGTACACCGGCCGACAATCTCGGCAAGAATATTTTGTCAGTGCTGGTGCGTGTCTGTGGAAGTCTGTAGACGTCTCTTGGTGATAATTTTGTGTTTTGTTCAGTTATCATCGGTTTCACCATTCTTAAATATTTTAAAAATCTTTCTTTATTGTCTCAGAGTTCTTTACTTCATCAGACTAGCTTGTCTGTGGATGCGGCGCCATTGTAATGTGAATACTCGCGTCTGTGCCGCGTCTGCCATGCTACGTGTCTGCCGCTCACGGTGCCGGTAGATATGATCGACCTTAAGTGTTAAAGGGTTTCTCAACCTTTTATGACACTATGTTGGGAAACTGTGATCTTTAAGTAATTCATTTCAATTGTCATTGAAAATCCTCTTAATACATTTATATATAAGTGGTTTTTAATTAAACAAGAATATTGATAATAGTTATCAGCAAAGTGAGTGTATTTTCTCACTACAACTTTAAGAGTGCTGTTATCATGTTGGAACTTGGTTTTAAATCACCACAGTGCTGTTACATGCATACATTATATATTTCATAAAAGTTTTTCATAAAGTGCAGTGTTATTGACAGAAATATGGGCTTTATGATTTTAAATGTGGTTCCAATTCTGCACAGAGTCGAGGATGGCTTATTTGAAAATGAGAATGTAAAATATAAAATTCTTCTGCGGTAAATAGATCTCATCTCTTCAAGTCTTTAAATTAATGTTATGCTCATAATTTAATATTTATATACACACCGGGAGTGAAAAGTATGAAGCAGTGGTAAACGGGACGGAGGAGGCAAAGGGAAACTGGAAACGTGAAGCCGAAAGCTGTAATCAAGAAGCATAACCAACGAAAAGCTGGGAATGAGAAACAAGAAGCAACGGGAAGCAACAACCAAAAACAAAATATATAAGCGGCAAACTGGAAGCGGGAAGCAAGAAGTGAATAGCTGGAAGTAAGAAGAAACTGGAAACAAAAAGAACCAGGAAAAGAAAAATGATAACCAACGCTCAGTCAATTCCTCGATTCCTCAATTTCCAATATTGGCTTATAAGGTTGCCATGTATACCGGTCAATTAAATTCCAACCTCTTTCCCATCCACAGAGCACGTGTTCCAAGTCCTAACAAATCAGTCCCCCCCCCTGGTGTACCACCGGTCGCACCGGGACAGGAGTGCTCCTGGCTGGGGTGGTACAATTGTATCGTATCGATGTACTTGGAAATGTGTCTGCATGATTAATACAATAAGAGTGCCTGAGAGCGAGTACTATTTATAGAGAGCTAGTTGTATTTTGATTCTTAGAAATATATGTTAATCATACTATAGAATGCCTAGACCAGAGATTCCCAACGTGGGCGATATCGCCCCACAAGGGGTGTTGGAGAGATCCAAGGGGGCGGTGGTGGCCTCCAGGACAAATGGGGGGCGTTGAAGGGCTGAAATGGAGGCTAGGGCAACAAATATATTTTTAATAAATTTTCCTTACATATTAAAATTTGTCGTACTTAATATTGTTGAAATAATCGTGCTACAAAATGAACTGATGGATTATTCTATTGATTTTTAGATGGATTAACGGTTCTGTTTGTCATTTTCTTAACAGTGTTATCACACCTAACCGGGCTTCTCGGGACCTGTTGTCAGGTGAACAATAATATACTACATAATATAATATGTTAAATACGCACATAAATATTTATCAAGAGCAAAAAGCTACCATAATGGAGAACAGGGGTGATGAAAGATTGTGACGGGGTATAGTGTCAACTGCGGAAATAAGAGTTAATCAGTCACAGTGTATATATTTAGATTTCATTGCATTGTTGTGATTAAAAATATAGTTCAAAGCTGGGCGGTGAGACAAATAAGGTTAGGAACCTCTGGACTAGACTGGATAAAATGTCGACTGGTAAATTGTTCATTTTATACTTTAACCCAGTGTTTCTCAATGTGGGGACACGCCCCTCTGGGGGACAATGCGCAAATCATTAATTTTAAATATTTTTCCATTTTTTTTGGATAAAACATTGCATTCGTCGAATGTTTTGAAAAAAAGATGGCAACATGAGGTTGCGCGCATTGAGGTTATAGTTAATTTGTGTGTTTGTATGTATGTATTATTGTGATGAGCTTCCCCTTGTAAACATTCAACTTTCACTTTACAGATATTCTTTGACTCTGAATCAGGAAAAATTTCATCTGTGACGCTTTTCCAGTTGATGCTGAAATCATAATGAGTAGCACTACTCTAAACCAATCTAATGCTTTTTTTTATAATTGAAAAACATACAATTTTAAATCCCACAATGAGTTTTTCTTCACTCTTCGTAATACAATATATTAAAAAATATATTAGTTGAAGTGACGGTATGCGATTTTGTAAAAAGTTGATATGATTTCAAAATTCTCCATAGCTCATGATGAAAATACATTGCGAGCTTCAAAAAGAAAAAGCTCCGTCAATTTCATGTTGCCATAGCTCCCCGTTTGTGGTTTTTTTTCTACTTCAGCACATTCATCTTCTGCTTTATTATTCTGTAGTGTTGCCATAACATTAAACAACATATTTGTTATCACCAGCTGCGTCACTGCATCCGTAAGTCAGTATTGCGCTAGTAGGCCAAAATAAGTTGAAATAAATCATTAACAATTTATATTACTAATTATTATGACTGACGGATACGTATTTAATAACTTCCTGTGACGGCTTCAATCTGTCCTTATGACATGGGTTTTACCACTTTACCATATAATAATAATGTCTCATTACTATAATTTTATTTATTTAAATAATTACAGTCAAACTTGGTTAAAACACGAGGACGAGGGGAGGGGACCGACTAAATTTGCTCCTTTGCCGTTACTCGATTTTTTCTTTTTAAACGTGTGTATCTACTTACCTACCTCTATTATCAATATTTTCGCCAATGTATAATATCTTTTCAAATATTACTATAAGCTGTGTCTTATGTCACCACGGATATAGGTATAAAAATCGCTTGGCAAGCGGAGTCTAGAAATGTTTGATTTGAGTGCAAAAATCGGTCTTTATTTATTTTGTGAAGAATTTTGTAAGAAAGAAATAAAATGAATCAAGGGAAACTTTCACAAATACTCTTAGTTATAAAGTAATATTTTTTAAAACTGGTTTCTTTCATGTGTTCATAATTTTCTATTGAAAAAATAAATAATTTTATAGTTTACGCTTATATTTTTTAAAACGTGATTAACAGCATTATTCTAATTCTTATCGAGGGAAGAAGAGGTTCAATTGATCCAAACCATATATTTTTTTTTCATTATCTAAACCAATTCTTAGTAAAGATTAATCGATATAGTGATTTCGCTGATAGCTTCCCCTTTGTGTCAGACATAATGGCACACAGGCGAACTGTAGGGGCAGCTGATCCCGATCTGCGAAGAGGGCTGGGGGGGGAGGGAGACACAACCTATCGTTCCCTTGTGAAGGGGGAACGATACCGACAAATTGACGACTTTGGAATTTGCACAAAACTCCCTTTTGTGCAAAACTTCCAAATTTGTACAAAATCTTTTCGCACAAATTTTCTCTGCGGGCCTTGTCCGTGGTTGATGCGAAGGTCTGGATCGAGTGGGTGGTGGTAGTCCGCTAGAGGTCCGGAGTCAGCTGTTGTCAGAATAAAGAAGAAGGCAAGTCTGTAGTAGCAGAGCGAGGTGGGGTAGTGGAGGTGTTGAGAAGTGTTTGTCGGGGCGAGAGTTGCTGGCTGCCTGACAGATAGCTGTTTTTGCATTCTATTTGTACCCCCCGCCAGGCGCTATTCCAAGCGCTCTGGTTGAGTTTTTGTGACGCTATTGGCACATTTCCGTGCCGGTAGCGTCGCGAAAGTATATCCGACAACACCTGTCTCCCTCGCATCGAGTTGCCTCGCTCTTTCATTTATTTTGTCTTTCATAGCTAGCGGTGACGGGACACTCCTCGCCACCTGCACAATATATTTGCATACGTTTGCACGAAAGGACAACGTTTCTTTTAGCTAAGGGCCCGACTAGTTACGAAATTCAAATGTTTATTTTCCGCTTTGTTCCGGCCCCCTAGAAGTGCCAACAATATAATTAATTTAATAAATTAAAACTATCGCTGTGCCAAACATTGCAGAAGAGGCGAAAACATTTGACATTAAATTGTACGTTTTAACATATTACAAAAAAATACACTTTTATGGATAAGGTTTATAATTTTATTTTTATTTTTAAATGAAAGACTGTACATTTCCAGGTTACGAATAACCTGACAATATTTGAAAATATCCTACCACTATCACAGTAAGCGAAAGATGTTGCTTGTGTCGTGATGGAGGACAAAGCTAGTCGAGTAATTGAACTCACGACACCTGGGTGGGACCTAGATGCGATTCAACCCAGCCACTGCCCGGTCGATTGATTGATTTAAAGATTTCACTTTCATGTATCTCAATTTCCCCCTAAAGCACTCGACGCATTACAACTCTAATCACCTGGTCGACAGTAAATTGTCCGTCATATCGGTAGCTCGGTGTGCGTATTGTTTTGGTTGCAAAAATATCTCTTGTCGTAAATACTAGCTTGGATGATTGTTATTAGTTTCGATTGTAAAATTTCACTTGTCTTAAACTAGAGATGCAAAACCCGCAGCCCATTTTGCGGGGCCTGTAGGCCAATTTCATACAACCCACTTGGCTTTATAAAATTTATTTTTAACTAACTAACCATCACGCCGTTTCTCCGCAGGGGTAGGCAGAGAGGACGGACCGCCAAACAACTCGATCTTGGCATACACTTCTTTCTTCATTCACTTTCATACAATGTCTCATACATTCTCTTCTGTTATTCCGACTTCTGACATGGCCCAACTCAAGTATTTGATTCACTCGATCGTGCTACGTCTTCCTTGGATGTCCTCGGCTTCTTCTTCCATTCACATTCGCGTCACATATTCTCCTTACACTCCTTTCTTCATTCATTCGCTCTACATGCCCAAACCATCTAAGCGTCCCTTTCTTAATCTTGCTCACTACGCTTACTTTTATGTCTGCGGTAATTCTTGAAAACCCTGGCTGAGAAAATTTTTTATATAATTTTTTTTTGTTAATTCATACCGCATGTCCTAAATGGACCAAAATTTGAAAAATCGGTTTTCACCACACGAAAATCTCCAGAAATGTGAAATCTTGATTGTCTTGACAACCCCCTCCCACTCAATCAAAAAATCCACTTATAGGTTGCGAGCTGCGTTTGATAATTAGGTGAGTCCCCTCCTCTAAAAAGGTTGTGTATCACTCTCATAAGCTTTCCGCATGAAGATGTAGGTACTCGTATATTTTTATTGGTTTTTAAAACAATATTGACGATGAGTGATAATACAAAAAAGGTATAAAAGAAGAACAAAATAATTGCAAAGAGTAATAATTTTCACATTACTTACTGCAGATTTTACATGACATTTTTACATAGGTGGATAGAATGTTTCACATTGTCAACAATCTTACACAAGTAGCGCCGTAAAAATATTAATCTGTCCCTAACGGAATTTAGAAACTCGCCGCTGCACTACGCCGCCACATGTCTGTTATTACTTCAAAAATAGTTTTTTTCAGACTCAACGATCTATGTATTAGTACTGGGCGTTGACGATAATTCCATCCAACGCCAAAGCCGTTATCGTTGATGATTTTCAACTGTTGAAAATAACCGTTATAAATAACGCCGACTTGACGAGACGATGATGATTATTCCTAGCGATTTAGCTACTGCCCGAATACCCGTTTTCCGTAGGACTGTTTGTATTTTAAGTCTACTATTGCTCCGTACTCGGGGAAGCCTCATTCTTTACCTATTTTATTAATATGTGTATAGATATAGTGCATACACATATTATTATTATCATAAAGCATTCAAATTGTACAAAAAGCAGGTCCAAGTATTTCGCGCATCTGATTTTTTTCAACGTTATACGTAAGATTATGGTGAATTGAAAAATAAACAAAATAATACGTGTTTACGAAAAACACCAACTGCCGCACTTTTCCAGCCTTAAGACTGCACCTGCGGTCGGATATGATCTGTCAAGTTTTGGAAAAAAATTCATTTACATGGAAAGGAGGTTGCTACAATACCACATTGTTCAATGAAGTTTTTTTTTAAATTATGAAAATATATTTCATGTTCCTTCCACCATTTCAGGAGACAACTTTTTCTATCGAGAAGATCCATTTCAAGATACTTTTTGGAATTTACTGGTTGGATCATTCAATTGCTTAATCTTCTCCACTACTGAGTTTATTGCATTCCAAAATGACAGCGGTTCATCTGAAGATTCGGTTTGATTTTCGGTCTTGTCCTTCCGAGCGCGTAGGTAGCCCCTTTACATAAGTTCTCGAACTATGTTTTTAACCACAGTAATAGTATCCGGATCCGAGAAATAATTCATCTTAAAACGTGGGTCCATAAAAGTGCACAAAGAGAGACATTCGTTTTTATTCAACTTCGTTACATGTAGCAGATCCAAATGAACAAAATTCTATCGTGCGCTTGTTCTTTAAATGGCTTTTTAAATTTGAAATTGTTGATTTGTATGACACTGTAAGCTTACAAAAATTACATTTTGCGATTTATGTATTTTCGTCAGATTGGAAATAATTCCACAAAATCAATTCGATAATTCTTCGCCATTATATTATGCAGTTAGGAAGTCACTTCATTCAATTAATTATTTCCACTTCAAACACAATAACCGTTTAATACTTTATAGTAAGTATAATAATTACTTATTATTTTTCACTTTGAATCTAATTTCACAAATTTATTTATTAACAAGTCAATCTTCACTAACAAGTAGTAAACACTTTACAAATAAGCTTGTGTGTATATTACTGGGTAGTTTTAGTAGAGCGGAGTATGTTGTTTTCTATGTATTGTTATTTTATACTACGTTACAAATAAGTCTAGACGTCGAATCATATGCACTAATAATATTTTTAAATCAGCAAAATAAAATACTAATTTACGTAGGTATTATATAATATTTTTCGAAATAATATTGTCTACTAAAAAAATATACTCCATTCTATTATATTAACTATTAAAAGTCATAACGCACTATAAATTATTAATAAATTCCAATCCAACCTCAATTATTTGCAAATTCTGTGTTTTCAATTCTGATATAAAGTAAAACTATCAAAACAAGTCTAATATACGCGCGACAAGCCAGTACAATCAAACTAAACGATCGATACGACACTAAACAGTAAAAAGTAACAAATAATGATCCCAAGCGTATTAGGGAATCCCATGTAACGGGGAATATCCCGCATACACATAATAATAATAATCCTGTAACATAGTTGAAATGTTTGGCGCCAATAGTGTTAAAAAGAGGTACCCAGCTGACGGCATTGAAAAATATTCGCATGTTGAAATTATATTCCAACAGGCGTTACAAATATTAAGATTGATAAATATTAGTTTTGATAAATACTGCTAAATGCTATTTTTTTGCTTCCCAACGATAGACTTCCTTGACGCTTGGCGCTACGTATCGGCCATTTGGAATACGAAAATCCAAAACAAACGTCTAGTAAGGAAGGTACATAACTAAAAGACCATTCCAAATGTTCCATAACATTACTCACGGCGTGTAAACTGTTAACCCTTTTTTTGGCGATAATACTGATATAACGGGTGCATGCATAGCAGGTTGACTCGTTGACTGCGTTGAAAAATATTAGTATTGATAAATATTAGTTTTGATAAATACTACTAAATGCTATTTTTTTGCTTCCCAATGATAGACTTCCTTGAAGCTTGGCGCTACGTATCGACCGTTTGGAATACGAAAATCCAAAACAAACGTCTAGTATAATAGGTCATAAAAAGACCATTCCAAATATCACATAATATCGTTCACGAAGTGTAAATTGTTAACCCTTTTTTTGGCGATAATACTGATATAACAATAGGTACCTGGCCAGCTGACAGCCAGCCCGTTGACTCCATTGGGAAATATTTACAATTCGATATTATATTCAATTTATTAACTGTTAATGCTATATTTTTTCAATAGCGTTATGTGTTGACGGCATTTAGCTATTATTTCCAACGGCTAGTTATAATTTGATACAGTACTAATAAGGTGATACAGCAGTTTTGATGATTTCCAATCATTTTCTCCCTTGAGCGCAATAAATTTCGAAATTGCATGTGTAGCCTGTAGAGTTTTCGCACACCATACTTACGGCAATCCCATACTTTATCATTTTTGCCGCATTATAAACTCTAAAGAATAATCTTCCTCTCTGAGACACTATACCCTCATCTAAAGATAGTTGCTGATTAGGTTTGTAAATATTTATGAACTTTGGAAGGAAATAATCTAATTTAGTTTGACTTTACATAGTTAATCTGATTCATCTTCAATATTTTCATTGCCATTGAAGTGCTAAGCCCTCCGTATTTGACGAAATCTGTCTCTGGTCATCGTTTTTGCGAAAAATGGTGTTTCTGTGAACGCATCTGAGCTCCAGTATTCGTCTCTTCTGTCCTTATGGACCTCACCCTAGTACACATCTCTTTACTTCACCCCAATAAGAACAAGTCTTTGCGTTACCCGCCGACTAGCAATAGTGCGAAAATACAAAAAAAAACTATGTATATTACATTCTTGATGTAATTTTATTTCTATTAATTTAATTTATTCACTACTGTCGCTAGTTGGCGGTGCTACGCAACTCTAACACGGGAAATCTTTCTCTTTTGAGTTGTGCATTTTTTGTAATTTAACTATAACTAAAAGACATGTATAATATAATAATGTAAGTGTACAGTGGTTTATAAAGTAAAATAGAAAATAATATAATAACAGTTATAGTTGAAGTTTCACATATTGTTTTCATATTGTGT
The DNA here is from genome assembly GCA_022606495.2 of Halesus radiatus. NCBI lineage: Eukaryota > Metazoa > Arthropoda > Insecta > Trichoptera > Limnephilidae > Halesus > Halesus radiatus. The sequence continues at coordinate 26,477 of JAHDVE020007877.1, read as the reverse complement.
CTGTCCTCGATTTTCTCGAAAATTACTCCACCGGTTTGGCTGCAAATAGCACAATTTGTTCTTATTAGTGCCGGCAAGGTGTAGAGAGTAGTTCGAATGAAATCCAATATGTAAAACTGTTGCTATAACGTTTTAAAATTAGTATGAAAAACATTGAACCCGTCATGTTGTATTGAGGTTAGCCCATATATATACCACTCTGGTTAGCCACAGATTACATATTCAAAAAAAGAAGGTTTGTTTGGGTAGAATATTTTCAAAATGGAAAAACCCAAATAGGTACCTACTTAAGAACTTTATTATTTAGATATTTTTGAAAAAAAAAAGTTTTTAAATTAAATAAAATTTTCAAACGAATGTTTCTTTGTTTAGAGATAGTAATAATCGTCACAAGGCATTACTTTCGCTGTCAAAAAAGCATTATAAAAATAATCCCGAGCAAGGCCTGCTACACATCAGCTAGTTCGAAATAAAATAAAAATAATAAAGATAACAATAAATTATTTGCTTTGTGGTGCAGCATGCATTTTTTTGACAGACAGACAAACAAACATTCATTTTTATATATAGAGATTTTATATATTAAAACTTATTTCATTTTTCCTTTTTGTTTTTACAATAACTCCACACAGGAGGCCCTGAGGTAAATAATATCCCTCAAGGCCTATATCATCTTTGGGGATGCTACGTGAGGGTCTTTTAGAGGATAGGAAGGAGCGAACCTGCATCTTGAAGAGACTCATGTTATTGGAGGGAGGAAACACAGAGACCGGCAGATCATTCCACGGCCGAGCTGTTGAACACAAGAACGATTCGTAGAAGCGACCCATTCTCATGTGACATGTGTCAACCTTATGCAAATGTGGGGCGCGCATTTGGCATGTTTCCCGACTGTGCGCCGGTGCCGAAGAGATCAATGACGTTAGTTCCTCAGAGCATCTTCCATTAAAATACCAGTATTCCCACCTGACGTCTGTGCTCCAAAGATTGCAATCCGTTTGTTAAGTTAGGCGAATCTATCAAACGGACCGCCCGTTTCTGCACACAGTTAACGCAATCGTAACATAAAAATCATTAAAACAATACAAATCTAAATTATTTCAACGAATCCAACATTTTGCATATTTTTTGCATTTTTTGTTAAGTTTTATTATTTTTGATTCTTTCCGCTTCTTACTTATAACATTACTTATAACAATCTCCAACTACAAAAAATCTATCAAACAAACTATAAGAATGAAATGACAAAATAATAACATACCGCCGTTGACAACATTTTTGTCGGAATTTTCTTCTTTATTATATTTCTGTAGTTCAGATAAACTCATATTCATTTCAGAAATCTCTCCATCATTTTCAAATAGGCTCTCTTCCAGTGATTTCCGAATCCTAGATTTTCGTTTTCCAGTTTTTCTAGATTTCTTAACTGTAATTTCCTCTAAATCGGAATCATTCGTCGGTTCATCTGCCCAATTATCCGAACGTTCGGAATGTTCGTTATCTGAATCGGACAGTTCCTCTTTGATGGTTTCATCCGAATTTTGTTCAGAATTGTTATTAGCTTTGATGTTCACCAGAATTATGTGACTTTTGTTGTCCCCTGCATACTCCTTTAGAGACCTCTCGAGTGTTAGAGCGGACTGCGCACACAAACTCCTGAAAAATAATTTCATTTATAATAGTTTTCTGAAATCTGTATTGGTACACACTCCTTGCTTGATTTACATTCTTGACATGACCCGCTCAAGTATTTCATTCATTTGATTGTCTTTCTCAGGTGTCCCAGGCTTCTTCTACCACTTACTTCCAGGCTACGCTTTCTCCTTACTCTCCCTTCTTTGTTCTCCCAGCCTTGCATTCTTTCCGTATCTCTACATTTTTAACACGGTCATACTTGGTTTTGGCACACTCTCATTTCTACAGCATTCAGTCTACTTTCATCCTTCCTCTGCCAGTTCCATGCCTCACTCCCATACATCTGGGTTGGTATCAGCACTCCATAGTGCATTGCTTTTATCAGCATTCAGTCTCCCATCAATGGAGTTTCCTGCATTCCCCATTCTTTCAACATCCCCACTTACAGATATTTACTAGATAAATAATACCTGAAGTTGTATGCGGCCACCAGCACTCCGTAGCATCCCAGACATATCGTGGCGGGCAATCCATCCGTGGGTTCGCACCCCAAACCAGAGCACTGCCTGAATTTGAACCCCAGAAGTTACCTTGTATGCGAATATTGATTGCAAACGTCGCTGCTTCAAGCAAACGCGACAGACATTTTCAAATTCAGAGGGGCTAAGATATTTGGGAGCCATCTTGAAATCTTTAGCCTCCGTTTTGGTATTTTTTGTCGCCATTTTTGATTCTTTGGCGGCCATCTTTGATTCTTTAGTAGCCATTTCACACTCTTTGGTGGCCATCTTGGATTCTTTATTGGCCATTTTGCACTCTTTGGCGGCCATCTTGGTATTATAAATTGAAATGTAATACATATATTGCTTTTTTCAAAATATTTATAAAATATTGTCAATTTTTTTTATATGGATATACAGCAGCCAGTAGGACCATGGAGGGAAAGCAGATTGGAAAGAGGAAGATTGGGGAGTGCTTGGCTATTCAGATTTGGTCACAAAACACAACTAACCTTTGAAACGCCGAGCCCCCGAGATCTAATACTTCTGTAGTGTCTATTTCCATAGTAACTTACTTGTTTTTCGCTAAATTATGTTTTTGTAAGTTGTACCGTCTTACCAGATAATGCGTTTACATATTTACAAAAATTGTATATATCTATCATAAGTAGTTTTCCCAGAATAGCTACTTATATTCAGAGAAATGATTTTTTGACATTGCTGATCGGATACGCTGGCGTTCAACGGATACAAATTTTGCACATCCGATGGGTAATTTCGGCGCACTAAAAGTTAAAGCCATTTCAAGTGACGTTTCGATTCTGAATGGCGATCTTCTACCAGGGCGATACTTAAAGTATCTACCACTCTATAATATCTACTGTCAGACAATGAAGAAACGGTCATTTGGCTATGGTGCCAATGTACTGTCTTAAAGGGAAGAAAACTCAGATAGTTGGAGAGCTGAATACCATGTAGTTGAACAAGGAGACATTATTAAATACCCAATGACAACACTGCTGAAGTTACAGGGACTGAGCTACTGCCAATGGAATACAGTGAAACATAGAAATTAGTTCAAAACATTTGTAAATTGACACAGAATGTTTACTTCTACAAATATATATTTTTTAAATTGTGACAGAAGTGTTAAACGAAGAACTCAGTTGAAATAACTTCATAAAAAATGTTCTCTCTTTTACTACGATTCACTTGCAATAGTTGATTCAACAATAAGTAAAATTTTTTGAAATAACGGCAAATTTCTGTTGACGATTTAATAAAACAGCTTAAATCAAATAGTTGGCCATTTGACAGATTACAACCATAGAAGTTTGACGTTTACAATATTGATACGTTTTCTGTGCCTTCTATTTTGCAAACAGCTGTCAAATTGACGATGGAAAATATTTTTTAGTAATTTTTCAAAAAAATATTCGCAAGAGATCTGCCTGAACAAATTTGACAAAATTTACTTTTTTTAGAATCGAAGGATTTCATTGTTTCGATAATCGTTTATTTCCAAAACAAAATCTGGGACGCAACATAACTATTTTCTGTAATCTCAATATTGTTTTTATCTATGACTTTTCTCTGGAATAATTCAAAATAGTGGTATATCTATGAATTCAAACGTCACTGTCATTATTATTGTTAGACGTTTTTGGTGAACTTTGACGATATTTATTTCGATAAAACCCGTAAAAAACGCATCCTTTAGTTAGATTTACGTACGGCTGATAAGTTCGTTGATTAATTCAGCATATATTTTAGTCCTCGTGGAAATAAATAAGTGAGAGTGAAGTGAGATTCTGTGAACTTGAAATCTGAATCAGGAATCAGGAATCTGAAATCATTTTGTTACATTATGTCAGTTTTCCTATTTTGTGAGTTCTTAATATACTATGTGGTACCCGTGCAGGTAAGCAAAATTAACTTTGGTTATTTAATTTTACTATTAAACATTAACATAACATTAACTTTTTGTACAAACCCAGATAACAAATTATTCTTTTTTTTTCATTTAAAGACAATATTTCAGTCACAGTAGAATTTACTGAACAATGGTGCACATAAATCTACAAGTTATTCCATCAGAATTAATGGATATGTCGATAATGTCTCCCGTTACAACAACATGTTCCTCCACTTCTCAAAATATTTATGCTTCTTTGTGAAAATCTTAAATCTGTATTTTGCTGAACCCATTAATTTATGTATATTTTTAGTAATATTCTTATTATCTTATAATATAAGCTAATTTTGTTGTTTCTAGTTGTTTTACCTATGTAGAATGATGGCCAATCATTACAACCTAGTTGTTAAATACCTGAGTGGCTTAATTTATGTTCTCTATCTTTAGTATTTTTTAGTAATTTACCTAAATTGTTATCAGTATAGAACGCGGGTTTAATGTGGAAAGGAAATTTTTTTGTGCTAAGTGAGGAAAAGTTAGATATATATAAGATTCTGTGCCATTGAACGGGATTTATTATTTTATTATTATTTTCAGGTGTATTAAATAAAAATGTATTTGTTGAAATTAGTTTAAATTTCTTATTTAGGATTTTATCAATTAAATTTGTGGAATAACCATTATTTAGAGCAATTTGTTTAATTTTTGAAAGTTCAATCGTGAAATTAACAGATGATAGTGGGATTTTTACTAGCCGGTGCACCATTGAATGATTAGCAGAATGTTTATGTGAGACCGGATAGTTTGACATGTTATGTATTGTTATATCTGTGTACGTAGGTTTACGAAAAATGTTGAATTCAATTTATTGATGTTAGTGTTAAATCTAAAAAATTTATCGATGCATTATTGCCTATCTCTAAAGTGAATTGGATGCTTTTGGGGAATGAATTTATAAGAAGAAGGAATTTAGTCAGTTGCCGATCTGTCCCTGTCCAGATACAGAAGATATTGTCTACGTATCTTTTCCATGTAAGAACATTGTTCAAAAGTGATGAATTACAATTAAAAATCTTATTTTCTAAGTTATTCATAAAAATATCTGCTAACAGTGGACTCATAGGCGCGCCCATCGGAAGCCCTTGATTCTGCTGGTAGATACAGTTGTTGTATTGGAAATAATTTTGGTTTATGCACATATTGAATAGGCGGGACAGGTCATTAATCATATCAATATCTAAATTAGAGGAGTTTAGGATATCTACAATTATTTCTTTGCAATCAGTAGTTGGGACATTTGGGAACAAATTAATTACATCAAAGGAAATAAGTTTGGCATTATTGGGAATAACTAAGTCATTAACTGCACTTATCAGTTCAAAGGAGTTCTGGTAAGGATTTCAATACATTTGTATTCACAGAGCTATGTATATGTACCAAATCTTTGAAAGATATTTTTTTTTGTGTTTACTCATTTGATTTAACATTTCAGAGACATTCATAGTTCAATGATTATGTCAGTGGCGAGGAATTCAATGATTATGTCGATCGGTTCTTTACCTTGTTTAAAGTTCCATATGCAACAAAATTGTACATGGTCGCGGGAAACCATGATATTGGTTTTCACTATAAATAGGTTATACATTTTTTTGTATTTTACCTTATTGTCATTATTTTGGTACTTTACTGTTATACAGACGTAAAATACAAAAAAAGTGGGAGTTTTTGCTTGGCTTGCCTCTCTTAACCTAATTCTGGGTTCCCACCTTATCTATTCTATGGTCTGTCTCATAGAATGAACCTTTCTATGATAGACATGAATTGCAATACGTTCACACTTGCTCTATTTTTGTTTCACTTCATTTGTATTTGCGGAGCTCAAGGTGACTGCAAATCTTCGAAAGAAAAATAATTTTTTTATTGTACGTAACCATAGATATTACTCTACTAGCGTTGTTCATGTAGCAACTGTCGTTCACATGGTTCTATTTTAAATAGAAAAAAACCAAAGTTGGAGTCGATTTAACATTGCGATTCTATTCTGCTATATTGCATAATACTTAACTTAACCATAGATATTACTGTACTAGCAGTGTTCGCGTAGTAACTGTAGTTCACATGGTTCTATTTTAACAATGAAAGTGGGAATCGATTCAACGTTAAGCTTCTATTCTATCGGGCATACTATTGCATTGATAAGCCTCATCTCACTCACCTAATTCATAGATTCTATGAAATAGATCATTGTATTTTGCGGCAGTAAAACCGTCGAGCACCCATTTTTATAGATATTAGTGGAATGAAAATAGTTTTTTTTTTTAACAACACACAATAAAAAATATGTCCTTGTATTTATTACAGTGTGTCTCCATACCTAGCTGGTAGATTTGCCCGCAAAATGGATGGTCCTCCTGTTCAGATGGCTTCCATTAGTGCAACCATTTTGTGCTGATAAACTCAATGGCCATGGACGGTGATGGGTGCTTTCTCTGCCAAAATACCACTTCTGCAGTGAATAACATTACATGTACGTATTTCACTATGTTTTTCCACTTATCAATCTTGTTTTTCATTTAAAGTTCTACGAGTCGTTATGGAAATGATGTTTAAATAAATAGTAGTTGCATTAACTGTGAATTTTCAAATAATTCGTAATACAATGTTATAATTACATGCTTTTTGGTACATTCTTTTAGCGTTGTTGTGCGTACATTATACTGATTGTAAAATTGAACATATAAACTCATACTTCGTTCTAAAAAAATGATTTTGAGGTGTTCACCTTACTTACATAACGTTATTTACTTAACTACAACTACTTAATTTAACATAACTTTCATTATTTTTCTTTCCTAACTTAACTTAATGTAATTTTCTTAAAATATTTATTTATTCATAAATTTAAAATAAAACAACAAAGAAATATTAAATTTTTAATTATTAATTAATATTATTGAGATTTAAAAACCTCATTTTAGTATTTAATTATTGTAGAAAATAATATTAACATAACCTAACCTAAATGAAATGGAAAAAAACTACAGAAAAATGGCGAATAATATTGACAAATCTTGAATTTGAGATATGATATCGATGAAGATGACATACATTGAACTGGTCTCATTAGCTAAGTTGGTAAAGCGGTTGCCCCGAATAGGCAGAGGTCCTGGGTTCGAGTCCCAGATGCGACAAATCTTTTTATTTTCTATCGTTTTTCCGTTTTCATGTTTTCATGTTAACTGTCGTTCACATGGTTCTATTTTAAATAGAAAAAACCAAAGTTGGAGTCGATTCAACATTGCGATTCTATTCTGCTATATTGCATAATACTTAACTTAACCATAGATATTACTGTACTAGCGGTGTTCGCGTAGTAACTGTAGTTCACATGGTTCTATTTTAACAATGAAAGTGGGAATCGATTCAACGTTAAGCTTCTATTCTATCGGGCATACTATTGCATTGATAAGCCTCATCTCACTCACCTAATTCATAGATTCCATGAAATAGATCATTGTATTTTGCGGCAGTAAAACCGTCGAGCACCCATTTTTATATATATTAGTGGAATGAAAATAGTTTTTTTTTTTAACAATACACAATAAAAAATATGTCCTTGTATTTATTACAGCGTGTCTCCATACCTAGCTGGTAGATTTGCCCGCAAAATGGATGGTCCTCCTGTTCAGATGGCTACCGTTAGTGCAACCATTTTGTGCTGATAAACTCAATGGCCATGGACGGTGATGGGTGCTTTCTCTGCCAAAATACCACTTCTGCAGTGAATAACATTACATGTACGTATTTCACTATGTTTTTCCACTTATCAATCTTGTTTTTCATTTAAAGTTCTACGAGTCGTTATGGAAATGATGTTTAAATAAATAGTAGTTGCATTAACTGTGAATTTTCAAATAATTCGTAATACAATGTTATAATTACATGCTTTTTGGTACATTCTTTTAGCGTTGTTGTGCGTACATTATACTGATTGTAAAATTGAACATATAAACTCATACTTCGTTCTAAAAAAATGATTTTGAGGTGTTCACCTTACTTACATAACGTTATTTACTTAACTACAACTACTTAATTTAACATAACTTTCATTACTTATCTTTCCTAACTTAACTTAATGTAATTTTCTTAAAATATTTATTTATTCATAAATTTAAAATAAAACAACAAAGAAATATTAATTTTTTAATTATTAATTAATATTATTGAGATTTAAAAACCTCATTTTAGTATTTAATTATTGTAGAAAATAATATTAACATAACCTAACCTAAATGAAATGGAAAAAACTACAGAAAAATGGCGAATAATATTGACAAATCTTGAATTTGAGATATGATATCGATGAAGATGACATACATTGAACTGGTCTCATTAGCTAAGTTGGTAAAGCGGTTGCCCCGAATAGGCAGAGGTCCTGGGTTCGAGTCCCAGATGCGACAAATCTTTTTATTTTCTATCGTTTTTCCGTTTTCATGTTTCGTTTAGGTTATGTTAATATTATTTTCTACAATAATTAACAAAAAATTAACTTGCTTAACTTAAATTACTTCTTAATTTTAATTTGACTGTTCTAAAATGTTCCTAATTGATGAGTTGAAATTTTTTTATTTTATTTAGTATACTATGTTTGCTCGTATTCTTCCTGATCAGCTGCATGATTTCTTATTTTTTCCTATCTTTTCTTTTCAGCACGATGTACAGGATATCCGATGAGGTCTGCACGGAATCAGATGCTGTCCCGTTGGCCGAGAGGAGCGTGAAGTTCCGCGAGCGATGGGACTTCCTGTCACGGGAGTCAACAGAGTACCTGGTGGACAGCCTGGAGCCGCGGGTGGTGCTCGGGGGGCACACGCACCATGCCTGCCATATCACTGACAGCTTAAACCAGTTGGGAAAGTGGCGAGTACCCTAGACTGGTGAGTGAGACTTTTATTTTTAAACCCAAGTCACAATGTGTATGCCTTAACAATAGTCTTTCTGATATCTTTGCAGAGGAGGTCTGAAGGCTTCCTTTTTTATCATCATCATCTTCTCAATATCAGAATCTTATATGATTCTAGCTGAAGTACCCGGGGCTATGAACGGTTTGGAGGAAAGTTTTGAGGTTGTGATGTATTTTTCCTACCCCCATCCCCATCCCCATTTTCACCGGTCTGCAGGCATAAGAAGGTTGGGAAACGCTGAGCTAAAACACAGATTTCGAACCTTTTTCGATTCGCTTACTACATAGGTTGTAACTTTTTTTTAAATATACCCCACCGGATTAGTAATCTGGTTTTATTATTTGCTTACCAAAATATTTACTGTTTATAATTTTGTGTTTTTTTCCTTTTCTTTCAGGGGGTCTTTACTCCGGATAAATATAAAATAAGCAAATGCTTCATGCCCAAGGAGAGCACCGTCATACGACTTTACATCGTATTCGCCGTGGCCTTTGTGGCTTTGGCGTAATGTATTTGAAGAGGAATTGCAGACTTCGACGGACTTATTATAAGAAAAGAGAGTTATCATTGATAAATTAATTCTAATGCATATTATTACCAGACTGTACATTATTTTTAAGCAAGTGAATTTATTTTTTGTAAATGAATGTAATATGTTTTATTTTTAAGTATGATGAATTTCACAATTTTCTCCAGTTTAATTTAGCAATTTCGCAGTTATGGTGAAATTGTAAGCTGGACATAATATGAACAAGGCAGATAGTATAGATGGTTGATAAATATTACTGTCATTCTCGTTTTTACAATTTTTTTAAAATATATTTTAATTTGTGATAAATATTCCAAAAGAAACCGGTTCCTCAGAGAAATATTACCTTAGTATATCGACCATCTCTAGCAGATGAACCATTATTAGTATGAAATATTGTGCACAACGAGTGTCGCCATTGTTACCAACATCGTTTACCTATACTACTGCAAAACGCATCTACGCACAGCGGCGTACAGTGGTTGCAAATGCTCGTTTTCATCTAAAAATTGACTATTTTTTTATTTATTTATTCATTAACGCCCCAAAGGGCTTTTACATATTTTAATATTAAAATGATTATGTGTACAGAACTTAAAGAAAAAAATAACATGATGCATAGTTGGTATATAAGTGTAAAATATTTATAATATATATCAATGTATAATAATGTGTAAGTGCATGACACAGAGAAGTTACAAAGGGAAAGGTTTTTAATTTGTAGATAAGCCTGATCTACATGATACATAATATACAAGTGCATAATATAATACTCTTATAATATGAGTGCATGACATTGTGAAAAAAATCATTGTGTTTTTATGTTTCGGATGATGTAAAAATGTATGAAATTGCATAATACATAATATAGTATATGATACATAGAAAGAAAAAAAGAGGAACAAGTTTTTGGATTGTAGATGAGTACAAAGATAATATATATAAAAAAATAATAATTGAACAATAGCTCTTATGCGATGCTCTTATAATTGTTGCAACATAAAAATATCGTTCAGGTATCTTTTAACAAGATTCTGTTAGATAAGTAACTTGAGGACCAATCCAACACGTTGCCTCTCAGTCTTAGTGCATATAATTTACTAAGTAATAATTTATGAGATACTTTATCGAAAGCTTTTGAAAAGTCTGTATAAATACTGTCAACTTGTTTTTTATTCGTGAAGGATTCCGTAATATAGTTTTGGTAAAGTAATAGATTAGTAGTAGTTGATCTCCCACTGACGAACCCGTGTTGTTTTTTATCAATTACTTTGAGTATTGATGGATAAATTAAGTCGAGAACAAGGGATTCAAAAATTTTCGGGAGTGCTGATAGTATACATATAGGAGGATAGTTTTTTATGTCTGTGTCATCACCTTTTTTTAAAATTGGGTTAATATAACTAGATTTCCAACGAGTTGGAAAATGTCCAGAAGAAAGTAAATTGTTAAATAATATGGTAAGTGGACTTGATATTGTAGATGCGCATTGTTTAAAAAATATTGGCGGAATGTTATCTGGGCCTGCAGATTTGTTGGGGTCAAGGGAAAGTATTTTATTTAGGCAGGATTCCCGTGTAATGTGGTAGTTCTGTAAATGTAATGTGTTATGATACGTATGTGATGGTATTTTATTTTTAGATATTTCGTCTTCGTATACGCTTTGGAAATGATCCACGAACAATTTAACAATGTCGATGGTGCTATTAGCTATTTTGCCATCATAGTGCATTGTAGGGGGGTAGTCTGAGCTTTCATTGTTTAATATATCTCTATATATTAAAATGATTGTCTGTGTGTCCTCGATTTTCTCGAAAATTACTCGACCGATTTCGCTGAAAATAGCAGAGTTTGTTCCTATTAGTGCCGGGAAGGTTTAGAAGTTTGAAAGAAATCCAATATCTAAAACTGTTGCGATAACGTTTTAAAATTATTATGAAAAACATTGAATCCCCTAGTTGTATTGAGGTTAGCCACACATTACATATTCAAAAAAAGAAGGTTTGTTTGAGTAGAATATTTTCAAAATGGAAAACACAAGTAGGTACCTACTTAAAAACTTTATTATTTAGATACGTTTTTCACGTTTCGTTTAATCTTAACCTTACCTAAAAACGAAACATATAATATTAATTTGCTCCACGTGCCACTTTAGTAGTCCATCCAGTGTGGTCATAGCTCGGTGTCGATCGGCACGTTTCCATGTTATATCTTCTTCATTTCTCTTATCTATGATTCGTCTTTGGTAGATACGTGGGTATATCAGTATATATAATATAAACATCGATTTCTTCAAATCTATTACATATCTTTATTACTTACAAACATGTTGTAATCTACTAAAGTATAAAATAGCGCTGATTATTTTCTAGTAAAATCTCATTTTTGCGGTAGATATACTCGTGCGGGGGCAGTTGCCCCAGCAGTGTGGGGCTCAGGACGGTGGCTGCCCTGGTGCTGTGGCCAGTGCCCCGGAAGGCCACGGTCGCATCTCTCCCGGCGTACTCCAGAAGGACGTCAGCGCCTCCCGGGTGCTGAAAATCACAGAATTCATTATTGAATTGACCTCTTGACACCAGTGGCATGCATTGCTCTTTGGACAAAGGTAGGCTGTGTGTAGTTTTTCAATTTCGGGTACAAATTGTACAATATATACTTAAAAAAATCTGCCTTATTATCTTGGTAAAACGTGTGAATTTGTCAAATATTAATAATTTATCAACGAAGAACGTTTGTGACATTTAACATTGGTTCATTTTTCTTAGGGTAGGTACAGCTTTACAACATTTGCAGACTGCACGCCACTGCTCGACACTTGCCAGCCTCCGTATTGTAATTGCTAAGTTTTATGAAACCTACACAAATGATTTTACATAAATAATTTTTTCCATGTTATTATTGTCGAATTGTGTAATTTTTGTATTTTATTTTTGTCGAATTGTGTATTTTTTGTCGGTTTGACGGTTATTTGTATGTTGTTTTTGTATTTTATTTTAGTTTAATTGTGTAATTTTTGTCGGTTTTTCGATTTTTTGTATATTATTTTTGAAGGTTTGTGTAATTTTTGTATTTATTTTTGTCGAATTGTGTATTTTTTGTCGGTTTATCGGTTATTTGTATGTTGTTTTTGTAGGTTTGTGTAATTTTTGTATTTTATTTTGGTTTAATTGTGTAATTTTTGTCGGTTTGTCGATTTTTTGTATATTATTTTTGTAGGTTTGTGTAATTTTGTATTTTTTAATTGTGTAATTTTCGTCGGTTTGTGTTTTTTTGCATGTTGTTTTTGTAGGTTTGTATAATTTTTGTATTTTATTTTTGTTTAATTGTGTATTTTTTGTCGGTTTGTTGATTTTTTGTATTTATTTTTGTAGGTCTGTGTAATTTTAGTATTATTTTTTGTTTAATTGTGTAATTTTTGTCGGTATTGTGATTTTTTTGTATCTTATTTTTGTAGGTTTGTGTAATTTTTGTATTTTATTTTTGACGAATTGTGTATTTTTTGTCGGTTTGTGTTTTTTTGTATATTATTTTTGTAGGTTTGTGTATTTTTTTTTGGTTTATTTGTGTATTATTTATCGGTTTGTGTTTTTTTGTTGTTTTTGAAGGTTTGTATAATTTTTGTATTTTATTTACGTTTAAGTATGTTGTTTTTGTAGGTTTGTGTATTTTTAAATATTATTTTTGTCGAATTGTGTATTTTTTTTCGGTTTTCGGATTTTTGTATGTTGTTTTGTAGGTCTGTGTAATTTTTTGTAATTTTTGTCGGTTTGTTGTTTTTGTAGGTTTGTGTAATGTTGTTTTGTAGGTTTGTGTACTTTTTGTATTTTATTTTAGTTTAATTGTGTAATTTTTGTTGGTTTGTCTATTTTTTGTTTTTTTATTTTTTTTTAATTGTGTAATTTTTTGTCGGTTTGTGATTTTTTCGGATGTTATTTTTGTAGGATTGTGTAATTTTTGTATTTTATTTTAGTTTTAATATGTATTTTTCGTCGGTTTGTGATTTTTTTGGAGGTTATTTTTCTAGGTTTCTGTAATTTTTTTTGTCAAATTGTGTATTTTTTGTCGATTTGTTGTTTTTTAATGTTATTTTTCTAGGTTTGTGTAATTTTTGTATTTTATTTTAGTTTAATTGTGTAATTTTTGATGGTTTGTGTATTTTTTGTTTTTTAATTTTTTTAATTGTGTAATTTTTTGTCGGATGGTGATTATTTTGTATGTTGTTTTTGTAGGTTTTGTGTAATTTTTGAATTATTATTTTTTGTCGAATTGTATTTTTCAGGTTTTGTCGGTTTTTTGTATGTTGTTTTTTGTAGGTTTGTGTAATTTTGTATTTTATATTTTTTTAATTGTGTAATTTTCGTCGGTTTGTGTTTTTTTGTATATTATTTTTGTTTAATTGTGTAATTTTCGTCGGTTTGTGTTTTTTTGTAGGTTTGTATAATTTTTGTATTTTATTTTTGTTTAATTGTGTATTTTTTGTCGGTTTGTTGATTTTTTGTATTTATTTTTGTAGGTCTGTGTAATTTTAGTATTATTTTTTTTGTTTAATTGTGTAATTTTTGTCGGTATTGTGATTTTTTTTATCTTATTTTTGTAGGTTTGTGTAATTTTTGTATTTTATTTTTGACGAATTGTGTATTTTTTGTCGGTTTGTGTTTTTTTGTATATTATTTTTGTAGGTTTGTGTATTTTTTTTGGTTTATTTGTGTATTATTTATCGGTTTGTGTTTTTTTGTTGTTTTTGAAGGTTTGTATAATTTTTGTATTTTATTTTCGTTTAAGTATGTTGTTTTTGTATGTTTGTGTATTTTTGAATATTATTTTTGTCGAATTGTGTATTTTTTTTCGGTTTGTCGGTTTTTTGTATGTTGTTTTTGTAGGTTTGTGTAATTTTCGCATTTTATTTTAGTTTAATTGTGTAATTTTTGTCGGTTTGTCGATTTTTTGTATATTATTTTTGTAGGTTTGTGTAATTTTGTATTTTATATTTTTTTTAATTGTGTAATTTTCGTCGGTTTGTGTTTTTTTGATATTATTTTTGTTTAATTGTGTAATTTTCGTCGGTTTGTGTTTTTTTGTATGTTATTTTTGTAGGTTTGTATAATTTTTGTATATTATTTTTGTTTAATTGTGTATTTTTTGTCGGTTTGTTGATTTTTTGTATTTATTTTTGTAGGTCTGTGTAATTTTAGTATTATTTTTTGTTTAATTGTGTAATTTTTGTCGGTATTGTGATTTTTTTGTATCTTATTTTTGTAGGTTTGTGTAATTTTTGTATTTTATTTTTGACCAATTGTGTATTTTTTGTCGGTTTGTGTTTTTTTGTATATTATTTTGTAGGTTTGTGTATTTTTTTTGGTTTATTTGTGTATTATTTATCGGTTTTTTGTTTTTTTGTTGTTTTTGAAGGTTTGTATAATTTTTGTATTTTATTTTCGTTTAAGTATGTTGTTTTTGTAGGTTTGTGTATTTTTGAATATTATTTTTGTTGAATTGTGTATTTTTTGTCGGTTTATCGGTTATTTGTATGTTCTTTTTGTAGGTTTGTGTAATTTTTGTATTTTATTTTAGTTTAATTGTGTAATTTTTGTCGGTTGGTCGACATTATTTTTGTAGGTTTGTGTAATTTTGTATTTTATATATTTTTTAATTGTGTAATTTTCGTCGGTTTGTGTTTTTTTGTATGTTGTTTTTGTAGGTTTGTATAATTTTTATATTTTATTTTTGTTTAATTGTGTATTTTTTTCGGTTTGTTGATTTTTTGTATTTATTTTTGTAGGTCTGTGTAATTTTAGTATCATTTTTTGTTTAATTGTGTAATTTTTGTCGGTATTGTGATTTTTTGTATCTTATTTTTGTAGGTTTGTGTAATTTTTGTATTTTATTTTTGACGAATTGTGTATTTTTTGTCGGTTTGTGTTTTTTTGTATATTATTTTTGTAGGTTTGTGTATTTTTTTTGGTTTATTTGTGTATTATTTATCGGTTTGTGTTTTTTTGTTGTTTTTGAAGGTTTGTATAATTTTTGTATTTTATTTTCGTTTAAGTATGTTGTTTTTGTATGTTTGTGTATTTTTGAATATTATTTTTGTCGAATTGTGTATTTTTTTTGTTTGTCGGTTTTTTGTATGTTGTTTTTGTAGGTTTGTGTAATTTTTGCATTTTATTTTGTTTAATTGTGTTTTTCGTCGGTTTAATTTTTGTATATTATTTTTTAATTGTGTAATTTTCGTCGTGTTTTTTGTATGTTGTTTTGTAGGTTTGTGTAATTTTTGGTTCAATTGTGTAATTTTTGTCGGTTTGTGATTTTTTGTATCTTATTTTTGTAGGTTTGTGTAATTTTTGTATTTTATTTTTGACGAATTGTTATTTTTTGTCGGTTTGTGTTTTTTGTATATTATTTTTGTAGGTTTAATTGTGTAATTTTCGTTGTGTTTTTTTGTTGTTTTTGAAGGTTTGTATATTTTTTGTATTTTATTTACGTTTAAGTATGTTGTTTTTGTAGGTTTGTGTATTTTTAAATATTTATTTTTGTCGAATTGTGTATTTTTTTTCGTGTATTTTTTGTCGGTTTTTTGTATGTTGTTTTTGTAGGTTGGGTTTTTTTTGTATAATTGTGTAATTTTCTTAGATTTGTGTTTTTTTTATGTATTTTTTGTAGGTTTGTGTAATTTTTGTATTTTATTTTTGTTTAATTGTGATTTTTTTGTGGTTTGTGATTTTTTTGTGTATTAGTTTTGTAAGTGTTTGTAATTTTTGTATTTTATTTTTGTCGAATTGTGTATTTTTTGTCGGTTTGTTTTTTTGTATGTTATTTTTGTAAGTTTGTTTATTTTTTGTATATTATTTTTGGCGAATTGTTCAATTTTTGTCGGTTTGTCTATTTCTCCTATGTTTTTTTGTTGATTCGTCTATTATTTTATGTAAATTAATTAATTTACCCAGCCTAAACCCTAGGTTTGTTGAATTTTTGTATTTTATTTGTGTTTAATTGTGCATTTTCTTGGTTCGTGATTTTTTTGTATGTTATTTTTGTAGGTTTGTGTAATTTTTGTATTTTATTTGATTTAATTGTGTATTTTTTCTCGGTTTGTCGATTTTTTGTATTTATTTTTGTAGGTTAGTGTAATTTTTGTATTTTATTTGATTTAATTGTGTATCTTCTCGGTTTGTCGATTTTTTTTATTTATTTTTATAGGTGAGTGTAATTTTTGTATATTATTTTTATTTAATAGTGTATTTTTTGTCGGTTTGTGTTTTTTTTGTATGTTATTTTTGTAGGTTTGTGTATTTTTTTTGTATTTTATTTTGGTTATTTGTGTATTTTTTCTCGGTTTGTGTTTTTTATGTTATTTTTGTAGGTTTGTGTAATTTTTGTATTTTATTTTTATTTAATTGTGCTTTTTTTGTGGTTTGTGATTTTTTTGTAGGTTTTGTATTTTATTTTTGTCGAATTGTGTATTTTTTGTATATTGTATTGTGTAATTTTTGTATATTATTTTTGTTTAATTCTGTAATTTTTGTCGGTTTGTGATTTTTTCTGTATGTTATTTTTTTCGAATTGTGTATTTTTGTATATTATTTTTGTTTAATTGTGTAATTTTTGTCGGTTTGTGTTGTGTTGGTACATGATAATGTACACCTTTGACAGCAACATATTGATAAGTATAGCTATGTACGTCTTTAACTTGTCCTGTGAGTATCATATTGGTAAGTATTGCTATGTATGTCTTTGACTTGTCTTGTGAGCAACATATTGATAAGTATAGCATATTGATAAGTATAGCTATGTACGTCTTAAGTAACTTGTCTTGTGAGTATCATATTGTTAAGTATAGCTATGTACGTCTTTGACTTGTCTTGTAAGTATCATATTGGTAAGTATTGCTATGTATGTCTTTGACTTGTCTTGTGAGCAACATATTGATAGCTAGCTATGTACGTCTTTGACTTGTCTTGTAAGTATCATATTGGTAAGTATAGCTATGTACGTCTGTTACTTGTAAGTTCGGGTATAAATTGTACAATAAATTTTTAAAATTAGCCCCTTTATTATCTTGGTAAAACGTGTGAATTTGTCAAATATTAATAATTTATCAACGAAGAACGTTTGTGACATTGAACATTGGTTCATTTTTCTTAGGGTAGGTACAGCTTTTTAACCTTTGTGGACTACACTATGATGGCAAAATAACTAATAGCACCATCGACATTGTTAATTTGTTCGCGGATCATTTCCAAAGCGTAAACGAAGACGAAATATCTGAAGATAAAATACCATCATATACGTATCATAACACGTTACATTTACAGAACTACCACATTACACGGGAATCCTGCCTAAATAAAATACTTTCCCTTGACCCCAACAAATCTGCAGGCCCAGATAACATTCCGCCAATATTTTTTAAACAATGCGCATCTACAATATCAAGTCCACTTACCATATTATTTAACAATTTACTTTCTTCTGGATATTTTCCAACTCGTTGGAAATCTAGTTATATTAACCCAATTTTAAAAAAAGGTGATGACACAGACATAAAAAACTATCCTCCTATATGTATACTATCAGCACTCCCGAAAATTTTTGAATCCCTTGTTCTCGACTTAATTTATCCATCAATACTCAAAGTAATTGATAAAAAACAACACGGGTTCGTCAGTGGAAGATCAACTACTACTGATCTATTACTTTACCAAAACTATATTACGGAATCCTTCACGAATAAAGAACAAGTTGACAGTATTTATACAGACTTTTCAAAAGCTTTCGATAAAGTATCCCATAAATTATTACTTAGTAAATTATATGCACTAAGACTGAGAGGCAACATGTTGGATTGGTTCTCAAGTTACTTATCTAACAGAATCTTGTTAAAAGATACCTGAACGATATTTTTATGTTGCAACAATTATAAGAGCATCGCATAAGAGCTATTGTTTAATTATTATTTTTTTTGTATATATTATCTTTGTACTCATCTACAATCCAAAAACTTGTTCCTCTTTTTTTCTTTCTATGAATCATATACTATATTATGTATTATGCAATTTCATACATTTTTACATCATCCGAAATATAAAAACACAATGATTTTTTTTTCACAATGTCATGCACTCATATTATAAGAGTATTATATTATGTACTTGTGTATTATGTATCATGTAGATAGGCTATTACTATTTTTATTTTAAAAAAGTAGTATCTACAAATTAAAAACCTTTCCCTTTGTAACTTCTCTGTGGCATGCACTTATACATTAGTATACCTTCATATATATTATAAATATGTTACACTTATATACCAACTATGCATCATGTTATTTTTTTTTTAAGTTCTGCACACATAATCATTTTGATGTTAAAATATGTAAAAGCCCTTTGGGGCGTTAATGAATAAATAAAATAAAAAATAAAAATTATTAACAAATAATTAAATGATATAAGTTGTAGTTGACAATAATTTATAAACTGGGCAGAAACAATTCGTTCATCGTCCTTTTGAAATTTGCCAAGTTTGGATTATTGTCAAATACATCCATATCATTTTAGTATTTGACTGTGACCAAGACTGTAAGTCAATATTAACATTATTAACAAATAATTAAATTATATTAGTTGTAGTTGACAATAATTTATAAACTGGGCAGAAACAATTCGTTCATCCTCCTTTTGAAATTTGCCAAGTTTAGATTATTGTCAAATACATCCATATCATTTAAGTATTTGACTGTGACCAAGACTGTGTAAGTCCATATTAACAATATTAACAAATAATTAAATGATATAAGTTGTAGTTGACAATTATTTATAAACTGGGCAGAAACAATTCGTTCATCCTCCTTTTGAAATTTGCCAAGTTTAGATTATTGTCAAATACATCCATATCATTTAAGTATTTGACTGTGACCAAGGCTGTGTAAGCGTTGGATTGGGGAATTAAATGTATGGTTGGAACGGGATATACTCGTAGATACTTATACGATATAATATTTCGATACACACATATATATATATGCGTACATATATATGTATGTGTGCGTAAGTGTATGTATGTGTGCGTACATATATGTATGTGTTGGTACATATATGTATATGCGCTCACATATATGTATATAGTAATAATAATTGGATTACTTGTATAGCGCCGTTTTTGTGAAAAATCACCTCAAGGGCGTACGTATACGAGTATGTATGTGTGCGTACGTATTTGCACAAGAATATGTGCGTACGTATATGTGTATACGAGTATTATATGCGTATGTGTTTGCGTGTGTATGTATATGTACACCTATGTGCACATGTGTGCATGCTTGCACATATTAAAAACAAAAATTATATTTTTGTGACCTAATCCTTATGCATGTCTTTTTCTCCTTTCTATCTTCTACTTTCTTTTGTATTTTTTCCAATTGTCAGCATGTTAATATAATTAATATAATAAATCCGTATGTTTACACTAGACTTCATACAAATGTGCACATGTGTGCATCATACATTAGACCACCATACTAGGCAGCCTCCTAGTATGGTGATCTAATGTATCTACTCCATGTAAATGTCTCCATTAAATATCATGTATTTTATAAATAAATTAATTGAAGAAACTTAATTGTTCCCCCAATTAATGTTACAATAAATAAACATGTACTTCAAGTTATTGATTTTTTATTTTTTATTGATTATTTAGTACTTGAAAGGGTTTCAGAAATTCCTTTGCTGAAACTTGTGACTGCGAATGTTTTTTGACTGAAAATATTTTTGATATTGCGCTTTTAAAAATATTCACGAAGTTCTTACTTTGAGCGAAAGATGGCTCAACGAATGAAACATGAGACAGACGTGCATGTCGTGGGTAGTTGGATTATCTACCAACTACGTACAGCGTAACTACTCACACCGTAACTACGTATCTAGCGTACCTACTTGTCTGTTTAATATATTATATTTTATTACATATACTTTTACATATATCATGATATATAGAACCGGCAAAATATTGGTGAAATGAATGTTAACGTCTAGATAGGTATATTGAGGGGGTTAAAATTAAAGTTATGTTACATGAAAAAGCCGCAAAAAATTGGCAACGAAGGGAAGGGATTAGAAAGTAAAATAACGGTACTACTTTTGAAATAAGTGGGGGCTTCAAACTCTTGTCACATTATGTTATCGGCTGATCAAAAGCTCAAACGGGTCGAGAATCAGCCAATCATTTAAAATGGAGCCGCTCGTCCATTTGATGGTCATCAAATGTGATGAGAGTTGTAACAATATAATACAAGCTCGCCCGGTATGGCGAAAGGGTTCACAGAACGCACAGAAAACCCAAACTGATCCTCCGGAAAGTCTAGAACCAAGTAGATATATCCTGTTATATAACTATGGACCTAAACTTAACCTCACTTAACATACCAATACATTAAAATAATTACAATTATCCAATAATTGACATCACCCGAATAATAAAGAAGTTGGAGTTTGTCATAGAATAAAGAACAAAAAAATTGATGTTGTTAAAAAAATCTGGCCAATCTGGCCATAAATTTCTGATGGAAAAGAAATCATCATCTTTTCTGTTATAATATCATTTTAGTTTTCTATTTTATGTTACTATTAAATTATTTTTTTTAAATGTTCGTGTTTTTAAATTGCTATATACTCGTACTTGATAGCTCATTATACTGTTCTAAAAATCCACGTAAAAGCCCAGATGAGATATAATCAAATAAATAAATTTCGATCTTATTTGTTTGTCAAGTTTCTTATCAAGTTAATCACTCTATTTGCCTAGTATATTAAAGTCGAAGTAATTGAATTCTCACCTTATCAAGCAGCGTGGTAATGTTGTAGACCCTGTCGTAAAGGACAATCCAGCAGTCGCCGGCATGGTGGTGGAATGACACCTCATCCAGCGCGATGGTCCTCTCTTGGGGCACAGGCGGCGGGGGTGCAGTCGGCCAGGGGCTGAATCTCAGCGCGGCCACCGCGAGGGACAGGAGTCCGGGGCCCCCAACTATCTGAGGCCCTCCCGGGGCGTGGGTCGCCGCCTGTACTGACGCCATTTTTAGTTAATGTTTATAGAGGAACTCGGACAAGGAATATAGATCGGGGTTGGTAGAAGTTTAGAGATTGGTAGTAGATTTAATTGTCTATAGTTTGGCAGTAAGTAGATTATGGCTAATTTGGGGTTGGTAGTAGGGATATTGTTCTAATTTGTGAATAATTATAGTGCCTAATTTGGAGATTGTTGGTAAGTTATTGTGTTTAATTTGGAGGTTCGTAGTGAGTAGATAGTGCCTAATCTGGAGGTTGGTCTGTATACTTCAACGGGAAGAGCGTTATAATAAATAAATACCCGGGATGGTAAAGTTTGACCTTCGAAAGTAATAACAACGGATTGAGAAGGTTTCCATATAGTGGTTCCAGTAGATGTATCCTTGAAATTCAAACGACGTACTTTTAAAACTTTAGGAGTTACTTGAGAATCATTAAGAGCATCAACTATTTCCGTTTCTGAGAGGTCGGTCGGAATACCTCTTACTCGGCCCATTCTGGTTAAATTGAAAGTAGGAATGAAATATTTGAATTTATTATTTGAAAGCGAACCTATTTTTTTAACGAAATCATTAGCTAATGAGGCCGATTTAAACTCTATGGATAGTTTGTATCGGCCTTCCAGTTTGATTGATCCATTTATAATACCAAGGTTATTGTGAATTGAGCTAAAAATAAATTTACCGAAATCCAGGGGATGAATTAATTTTCCCTGTTCAGTCCTTTGGACATTCACAATGAAAGGAGCTGCAGCGTTAAGAGAATATGTTAAATCAATAGATTTTTCTTCTTGAGGAATGGATTTATTATGAGTTTCATGTAGGACTGTGTCATACCTGTTCTTTTGCGATATTACCCGGGGGGGGGGAGGGTGTTCGTGGGTTTTTTTTTAATAGTTTGTTTTTTCTATACATTTTACAGTAAGTAGTGTACCCATAGATATACCATGTACACCTAATGAAAGTTACATCATACATTTTTACAAAAATATAAGGCAAAAACTCCCGATAGACTACTTTGTAGTTGTTTGTCTAACGGGAGCTTGTTATTCAAAACCTCATAGTAAATTTATACCTAAGGTTAAGTAAGTATCTACATAAAATAAAAACATATAAGAATTATATAGAATATTAATACTTAAATATATTTTTAAAAACAAAAAACAAATGACAACACTAAATCGTACAGAAAATAATAATTTCAGCAGGTGAGATATTTAAACACCTAGAAATCAACTGATCTTAAGTTCTTTGTCCATATTTGTTTGTACGCTTAGATAATACTATATGTTAATTAAAAATACAACAAAAATTCATTGAGACATTGTGTACATATTTCAATTGTTCGAGTGTGTTACATAACATAAAGTTATGATTTATGATGGATGTATTGATCCAAATATAATGATTTTGGTTTAATTAAAATTATCACCGTTGGATTATCTGTGGCCTCTGACAACAAAATACGAAACTGTCAAGAACTACGTCCAGAAATCGGGTTTTCCCCCACGCGGATACAGATCGACAAAGGCCAAGCTTTCCGGTATGGTTGCTTCAGCATTTTTTGAATTCTTCTTTCCTCGATGACATTATAAAATAAAGAATTCAAATATTGTGTTCACGCATAATACTTGTGATAGATCATTTTTAGTGGCTTTATAATTTTTGCAACGAAAATAAAGTTTTTAATCACAGTAACCATTGAACCGTTTCACTCTAGGATTATGCAAAGAGGATAGACCGCCAAACAACTCGGTCTTGGCACATACTTCTTGCTTAATTCGCATTCATGTATTGTCTTATACAGATTATTCTGTTGTTCTGACTATTGACGTGGCCCAACTTAAGTATTTGGTTCATTTGATCGTGCTATGTCTTCCTCAGGCGTCATCGACTTTTTCTATAAATATATAAACTCTTTTTCTCATTCATACAAACTCTTCTGTTGTTCTGACTCTTGACATGATCCGACTCAATTAATTGGTTCACTTGATCATTCCATGTCATCCATGGGCGTCACCGACTTCTTCAACCATTCTCATTTATACATATTCTTCTGTTATTCTGACGCTTGACATGATCCGACTCAATTAATTGGGTCACTTGATCGTGCCATGTCTTCCTTGGGCGTCACCAACATTTTCTGCCATTCTCATTCATACATATTCTTTGTTGTTCTAACTCTCGATATGATCCGAATAAATTAATTGGTTCACTTGATCGTGCCACGTCGTCCTTGAGCGTCACCGACTTCTTCTACTATTCTTATTCATACATATTTTTTGTTGTTCTGACTCTTCACATGATCCGACTCAATTAATTGGTTCACTTGATCGTGCTATGTCATCCTTGGGCGTCACCGACTTCATCTACCATTCTCATTCATACATATTCTTCTCTTATTCTGACGCTTGACATGATCCGACTCAATTAATTGGTTCACTTGATCGTGCCATGTCATCCTCGGGAGTCACCGACTTCTCCTACCATTCACTTTCACGTTAAACATTAATACTCCAATTAAATAAAGTATAATGTCAGGAACTGAAAACGTGCTTTTTTCGGAATCAAAAGTAGTGCTCTAGAAGTGATTTTATATAAAAACGGTGTTGTATAAATCATCCATTTATTATTATTATTATAGATTAATCACCGAAAACAGGATTGTTTTTTTTATTTATTAAATCTCATAATTACTTTTAAATCGTCAATTTCTAATGTATCTGTCAAAAATAATGTCAATTTAATATACCTACGCCTGCACGCGAGCATGGCGGCGGGCAGAATCGCGTTGAACTTGCCCGATACCGATATGGATAGGTACCTTGTATCTGTCAATATCGTATAACGATGAATACTGGAGATGATACTTGTATCGAATATATCGAGATCGGTCAATAACGCAAGTGTTAAATATCGATATACGATATACCGATACTGAATATCAGAAATCACGTATTCAATAAATATCGCTTACATATTCGTAACGGCCGGATCGGATAGAACGCTAATATCTATGGAGCCAGTATCGATATATCCGATGTATGGCGGTATTATAATACGATGTATGGCGGTATTATAATACGTATACCTGTTATGAATATATTAGGTTCAGGCCTAGTTTCATGAGAGATTGGGTCTTCTTTTGATTTAGAAAGAGATTTAATTTTGGGAGGTACATTAAGACAAAGCGAAGGTCGTCGTTTTCAGGAAGGGAGAGTTATTGAAGTCTGAGTATCGTCAGTATCGTAGTCGTCAGGGATATTAAATATGGACTGAGGGTCCGGTGGTCGGTTCTCATCCTCCTCCATATTTAATAAAAAGAAAAAAAATTATTAATTAAAAATAAAAATTAAATAATATAAAGTCAACTAGATTGACTGTACACTCGACAATAGTAAATCAAATAATACGAACAAATAGTAAACAAAAATAGAATGTAACAATAATTCTTATCTGAGCCGAAGGTAGGATTTCATGAACACCGCGATGGCTCGAAACAAATACACACACAACTGTTCATCTTCGCGGTCAGGACGGAACTCCGGCAAAAAGACTTAACTTCATATTAAAAAAATATACAAATTTTTCAACACGTTACAGCGCCAAAAACTCGATAGAACTAGTAAATAAAATTAAAATTTTTGATCTTCCGCATAACTGTCAATTCATTTCTTTAGACGTAAAATCCTTATTTAGCAACATCCTCATTAAAGACTGCCTTATAATAATTGAAAATATGTTTGAAAAATGTAATATCAACCCGGTGATAAGAAAAGAGTTATTCCAACTCATAAAAATTTGTGGAGAAACAAATTATTTTCTTTTCAACGATACCTACTATCAACAAAATGATGGTCTTCTCAAGGGATCGCCGTTAAGGGTCCAGTATAAGACCGCGTATTCACCGCCGTTAGGAATTTTAGGCCTCAAACTCAAAACCACGGACCACCACGATCCGGCAGCAGGATTGGGGAAATATGGATAATGTAGACCACGCCGGATTAAAAAATGTTCATCGTATTGATGCAATACGAAACAAAAAACATTTGCTGTATATTTTTTTCGTTTATTCGCTGTGTAACAATAAATTAATAGAAGCTTGACAGACTTAACTTAGCAGTCGGAAAAGGGAGGATTTTTTGCCGCTTACTGCAAAGTAAAGCAAGTCGATCTGTTGGTATAGGTTAGGGTAAATGATGAATATTTTTTTTTGTTACTATTTACGTATTTATTTCTTCACATCATAATCTTTTATTTTTGCTTCGGAAATATTATAGAAATGGGTAACGTGGATCACCTGCTCAGAAATACTTGTAAGCACAATTTTTGACATAGGGAATTATTTTCATGGTTTTTGAATCAAGGAATCCGATTTTCGATTGTCCACTTGTGGATTCAAGATGGTTGAAATGAATTAGATGCTTTTTTATATGACTGTTCTTTCAATGGCTTTGGTTTTTATTAATGGTTAAGGAATCCGACTATTACATTTAACTTAGGAACCAAGATGGCGGATGTGAATTAGATCCCGTTTATTAAACAGGAATAAGAATTATTTGTCTTTTGATAATTTTTGGGATTTCAAAACGGCCTTCAATATTGTATACTAAACAGCAGTAAAAATATAACATAGGTAGATAACAATGATTTACAACCCACTCCAGACGCAGACAATAAGCTTGAATACAATTCACCAGTAGTTCAGTCAATGAAGGCAATAAGAAAAACTGAAATTTTTGCAGGTGAATAATACCTATAACAGGGAGTATTTTCACAAAAGTCTCCTATCTTCCCCTTGCCCCTCTCACACGCAAAGTAGACCAAATATGTTATAATTTGAAATCAAATACGTTTCTAAGGACTTAATAGTGTC